>VWZZ01003992.1:0-71136 GCA_013399095.1 Psophia crepitans
CTGAGCCCTGGGGAACACCAGTTTTAACTGGCTGATGACTGGATTTAACTCCATTCACCACTACTGTCTGGGTTCAGCCTTCCAGGCAGTTTTTTACCCAGCAAAGAGTGCATCTGTCTAAGCCATGAGCCACCAGCTTCTCTAGGACAATGCTGTGGGAGACAGTGTCAAAGGCTTTACATCCACAGCCTTTCCCCCATTTTCTAGGCAGGTCACCAGGTCATAGAAGGAGATCAGGTTGGTCAAGCAGGACCCGCCTTTCATAAACCCATGCTGGCTGGGCCTGATCCCCTGGCTGTCTTGCACATGCTTGGTGAGTGTACCCAGAGGAACTGTTCAATCATCTGCCCCAGCACCAAGGTCTGGCTGACAGGCCTGTAGTTTCCCAGATCCTCCTCCTTCAGGCCCTGCTTGTAGATGGGTGTGACATCGGCAAGCCTCCAGCCACTAGCACCTCCCCTATTAACCATGACTGTTGATAAATGATGGAAAGTGGCTTGGTAAGCCCCTCCACCAGCTCCCTCAGCACTCTTCGGTAGATCCCATCTGGCTCCATAGACTTGTGAGTGTCTTCATAAAGCAGTTCGTAATTATGGCAGGCTCGTATTACCAAATAGTTAACTTACACCCCACTGTGATGAATAGTTCTAGCTGTTCCTTCCAATATGTACTAGGTCTCCTATGTTAACACAAAAATGTGCCTATCGCCAAATATTAAACTAGCCTGTTATGTCCCTCTGAAGTTTCCACTTCAATAAATAATTTCAACACCTACAGATCTTGCCATTTCATTAGTAGCAGTCTTTTTGTCACGTTATGAACTAAGACTCCAACTAGTTTTCTTCCCCACAGCTGTTCCTTTAACAATAGTTTTACTCACCATCCCATGACAACATAGTTTTGTCAGCAACCTTTCACCACACATTCAGCCAGGAATTTATTTTATTTTACTTTGAAATGGCACACAAATATCAGCCTTCCACCAGATTTCAATACTAATTGAATTTTCCCCTGTCCTTGTAACTTGCACTCAGAAGTCAAAATACACTTTTTTCTTTTAAACCCTAAATCTTTCTAGCTACTATAGTAAGACAGTAATCATTTTTTAAAAAGATAACACTGTAAGAAAGTAGCTGGAAGCAGAAAATAAGAAGTGCCAAGAATGAAGGAACAAAGGGAACGAAAATTAAGAAAAAGCAGCTTCCACACTTCTAACCTGAAGGGAAGATAAAATAGAATTTTGGCAATCCTGTTGCTCTCCATCTTCTATTTAGCTTTCTTCTTATACTTTGTTTTGACTGTTATGTTTACACACAGATACTTTAACGTCACTGTGTACACTAGAAAATGCAAGAGAACTAATTCCAATATACCAGTTAGCAAAATCAAAGTTAGTTTTTAAGACTAACATATCTTGACCTGTTCAGCAGTTTTAGTTTTTTAGTTCATGCTTACAACCAACCAAAAAACCACAACAACCCACCACATCTTACTGAATTTCTCAAGAACGAGCAGAGCACTGTGTTTCAAAATGGAACATGTGTTCTTGTTTCAGTTCTGATGCCCTAGTACATTGTGCAATTTTACAGATTATGAACTTTATCTTTCCTGTTTACTTTTCCCTGTTCTAAAACCACAACTCCTTTGATTTATACTGAGAAATCACTGAGTACCTTGAAAAGTACATACAATCCAAAGTTCTTTCATATTTTTCACAGAAGCAGACTAGAGCTCTCTTCTGCCCACTTCAGGCTGCAAGGTGAAGATACTTGAATGTTTAAAATTATTTTGCTGTTTATTTTTAAAATGCGACATTCTTTCCTCATCATTTTTTAAATTGTTTTCTTCCATTTCCACAATGATTTTCAGCAAGGTAACTCTGAAATCCCGATATAAAAAAAGCAGATGGGAGTAATTCTATGCCGTTAGAACTACTCCAGAAGGTCAGTTACTAACACATTATTTGTATTCTCAATGCGATTTACACTGAAGACAAAAACAAGAGAATGTCCTACTACACTTTCAGTAACAGATATTTATATTTGAAAGAATTATTCTCAAGTGATTTGAGCCAATGAAGGATTCCTTGCATTAGACCTCAGAGGCTGAATTTCACTACAAAAGGCTATTGGCCATACTAGTTACATTACTCCAATTTAATATCCTTAACAGCAAGGATATTAAGAAGTCTTCAGGTTTCAAACTGGTGACATAAATACGCTCAGACCCTAGTCACTTACGCAGAACATAAGCATCTCTAACATATGCCAGCAATAAGAAAAATGGTGATTAATAAAGTTTCAAAAGCCCAAGAATATAATCTGCTTTGTTCAACACATTCTTCACTCCAATTTCTACTCAAGACTTTATTTTAGTTAAAAGTCATTATAAAGTAACACAACCAGCTAAGTAAATTTCAGTTCATTCTTCTAAGTCAGGAGAATTTATAAGTCAAATCCAAATCCATATTCTCTTTAAATAGGATTTTGAAAGAGCTTTTTTGACAATACTGAACTATCAAACTGTACAGTAGATTACAAACTCACGCATTTCTCAACATTGAGTGAGAGGGAATTACAAAAAAATAAATCATGTTTGCCATATATCTGCTGTTACAGAACCACAGCACTATACAGTCATGCAAACCTGCAATGATTGCTTCATACTACATACCACATGTTAGTGTAGGTCTCAGTAACTACTACACAAGCCTAAAAGTTTCCCTGACATACTTTCCCTGAAATGCTAAGAAATTATAAAATAAAAAAGCCACAACAAAGAAACACACACAAAACATAGTGCTCTCCCAGGTAAATAATTCTGACATACTATAAATACTCTGACAGTCGATAGCTTCACTGGAATCTCTAGTGCTCTTCTGTAAAACAACACTACACTTGCAAAACAGAGCTAAACAGTTAAGCATACTTCTGGTTGAATTCTTAGGTCCTCAAACACAGCAAAAAACATATCCCAAAAAGCAGTAATTAGAAATTTTCACTTACATAAAGCAATTAAGAGCAAAAATTCTCTTTTAAAAGGTACTGTAGCAAATTTTAGTAAAAACCATGTCATGTCACTTGTTCTACACAGAAAAGAGGGTGCACCACTTTTAAGGTCTGCTATTTTCTACAAGCCTTTGGAATGCCGCTTCTGGACACTCCAACAACTCTTGCTGATGAGGAAGAGGGGATTTCTCTCTCCAAGCATACTGTTTTCCTTCAAGAAAGCAGAAGTGACATCTCCAATACTTCAGATAGTCCGTACCTAGGACTATTTTGTATAGCTACAGGAGAATATAAAGAGATTACGATAAATCTGAACTACAGAGAAAGAAAGTGGCTTACTGATGCAATGAAAACAAACTTCTAAAGAAGGACCTGGATGTAACCAACTCCTATTGCCTGCATCTGTACATAGACCAAAGCAATATAGAAGAACGTTGCCATACATTGCTTAAGTCAGAATTCAGAGGAAGAGTTTGGCAGTTCTGGTTTACAGGTTTCATGAGGACAGCAGAAATGGCAGGATTTTGGTTAATCTGACACTACCACAGAACCTGGGGAACCTTGCTCCAGTTTACACACTTTCATATGGGAAGGCACACTGGAGCAGCTTTTCTACTGACTTTGAGCCATATGCAATTGATGAAGAGCTAGAAAGTCTTTTTTTTTTTTTTTTAATTGAGGTGAATGTTACACTGTGCAGAAGCAGGTAAGAGCAATACTAACCTAGATTAAAAGATAGGGAATTTTTATTAGCAGCTTCACTCCTTCTCTTCAGTCTTTATGAAAAAAAGTCTTTTTAACCAAGTTAAAAGTCACTTCCAAGAATCACTTAAGCATAGCTTTCATCAAGCACTTTTTAGTTTTGTCTATCACTCCATCCATTCCCTCTCGAGGCCTTCTCACTTCATCACATGCATTTCACCCAACTAAATTCTAGTATAAACTTGGGGGGTTTTGGGGGGACTTGCATTGGGGTTTTTTTCAACTAACAATGAGCGTTTGCTCTATGTGCATAAATAGTAGTCATTTCTAATCAATAAACACGGCTTAGGTCATGATTTTTTGATTATGGTACCTCAGTTTTCAAATTTAGTGTTTTAATGGCATAGGAATACTGAAGCATGAAGAAACTGAATGCAATACCAACTTCCTGTCATGGATCCTTACCCCTGCCTCTTCTTTGTGTCCAAAAACCAGGACAAATCTTTTTCCCCACACAGATTCTTTTAAGACAAAAAACAGGACAGAGAGTAGAAATTCCAACTTGTCACAATTTCCAACTTCACATGGAAAGATAAGAAGGAAAATGAAAAGCAACAGAACTAGCAGACACTGCTCCTTCTTCCAAGGGTTCCACAGACTCAGGAAAAAGGGCAGGCTCTGCACTTTGTCAGTATTCCCATGATTTAAAAAGCACTTGTAGACAGGTGATTATTTAAACTGTATTGCCAACCCTTTAACAAAAACACGCAGGCTCACTTACAGTGTTTTGTTTGCTGATGTTTACCAACAAATGTAAATTATTTTTCCAAACTAAGATAATCCATATCCTTTTGGTAACAAGGTGTCCCATGCCGAGAGATTAAATCAGTCCCAGGTATGTAAAATTGCTTTCATGTTTTCAAGTATAATTATGTAATTTAAGGAAATTATTCTACAGTATCATTAAAAAAAGATTACTGATAGTGGTAAGTTACTCAAGCTAGAAGCATTTATAGAAACTTTAAAATATACCTCAAAATACACACCAATGTGTATTAAAATCAGTAAGAAATAATAATTCAGTTTATATCTTGAACAACAAGGACTCAGATAAGGCAGCATACAAAATTTAAAAAAAAAAAGTCCAAGTTAGTGAAGCATTATTACAGCCCACCAATAATGAGCTTCTTTCTATACTACAAAGAGATTAAACCAGAATATGAATTCACAGGACACTCTTACTACTTTGAAGGCCATATTTTCTTTTACATGTAGGACCATATATAACGTATCCACCTGCAGTCAGTGTCAGTATCACCTACTAAGCCAGCATTATTAAACTTGCATAACCTGGAGCTTTTTAATGCAAAATATCCTGATGACTTTCTATGTGACACAGGTACCATGTGAAAATACAAATATGAAATATGAAAATTTCTTTCTACAGTCTCACCCAAACATCAAAGAGCTCCCATTAAAATTATTCTATAGTGTTAAGCCCTTTTCTCTCTTCAATGCACAGTTTAAACATTTATAAATCTGGAAGCAGAACTAGATCATCCTAGTTAAACTGGGAGGAGAATTGGTATTGTTCCAAGAATAAGACAACTACAAATAAAACCAAGTAAATAAACACTTACACCGAGTTGTAACATTTTGCCACAACATAAACAAAAATAAATGACATAAATAGGTCTTTTGAGGTCTTGAATCCACACGTCTGCTCAGCAAAACACGCATCAAGAGGACCCAAAGAGACAAGCAGACATGTATAATTCGAGCAGCAACCGTAATGACCCCCCCCCCCCCCGAGCAGCGGCACACTACACACATTGTGAGGGGTGACAGCAGCTCACTGTAGAAGGGAAACGGCTCTTCACCTCCTCCTGCCCCAAAGGGAGGTGAGCTGAAACGTAACAACATCCTTCACCTCTGCTTTCATCCCGCAGACGAGGAAGCAAGGGCCGGCCGTGGAACTGCCTCACTGACTCCCAGCCACTAATGCCTCTCGCAATCCACTCAGCGCTGACACGGGTCAGGACTCAGCCCTCAGTCACCCTCACCCGAAAGGCCGTGGACAGGAATAAACAAGGTTATTCGCCTGACACCGGACACCAGCGACGCTCCCGCTCTCCTTCCCCCCCGGCCCGCACCTCCACAAGCTCACCGAAGTGCCGACCCCCTCCCCTTGCCAGGTGTGCGCCAAGAGGGCCTCAGCCCTGTCCAGACATGAGCCAGGGTGGGGAGCACGGCGATCCTCCCGTCGCCAAACGGGGGTATCGAAAGGGGAGAGGCAACAGCCGCCACCCCCGTCCGATGGGGCCCGGGGCGGGGGGGACGAGCTGAAGTGCCGGAGAGACCAAGACCTTACTACGGCTCCCTTCGCCATTTTAGCCCCCACGCCCATTCCTCTCCTCCCCGCCCCCTCAGTGACAGGGGCAACTCGCCCCCGTCCAGAGCCCACCTCCCACGCCGCCACCCCCGTTCCCCCACGGCCGAACGGCGGTGAAGAACAGCAAGAAAAACGGCAGCCGTTTTTCCCCTCAGGCCGGTCCGGCTCTGCCGGGCCAGACCGCAAAGCGAAACGGCTGCGGCACAGCCTGTTTTGTTTCCTTACCGTGGCTCGCAGCCTCGCAGCTGCTGCTGCCGCCTCCTCCTTCCTCCCACCTTTTTCTTCTTTTTCTCCTCCTCGCCGCCGCGGCGGCTTCTCACCCCNCCCTCCTGCTGCTGCTGCCGCCGCCGCTCCCGCTGCCGCTGCGCGCCCCCAACGGCCGAGCCAGCCTCGTGTGCGCGCCCCGGGCACGGGGAGCAGGAACTTGTGGAGCCGCCGCCGCCCGGGCGGGAGGGCCCGGTCGGAACCAAGTAGTGCGCAGCGGCGGTGGGAGGGAAAAGGAGAGCCTGCACCGGGGCTCCTCAAAGGGGACAGGGCTTCTTCCTAGCGCCTGCCCCGGGCTGAACCAACGCGGGCGCTGCGGCGGGGAGAAGAGCCGAGCGGACTGAATCAACCTCTCCGAAGGCAGGGGAGAAGGGGCCGGGCTCCAGCGGCGGGGTGCTGTCCGCGGGCGAGAGCGTGCTTGGGCAGGATAAGGAAGGCTTTTGTGAGTCACTGCCCCCCCCAAGACAGCTCCTCTACAGCAGCGGCGCCCAGAGCCAACACACCCCGCTGGTGTGCAAAGCGATAAAGGCGGGGGGTGTCTCTGCGCCCGCCTCCCGCCCGCGCTACGCAGGCGGGGCGGGCAGCTGCGCCCCGCCGGGAGGCTGCGCCGCGGCCCTGACGGTCGCCCTGTGTGGGAGACGGCGGCATCTATCTGGCTGGTCCCTGTCCTGTACCGCCCGACTTCTCCCTCTCTGAGTAACTTCTACTTTCCCGTACTTCGGAGGGCAGATGGAGGTGGGGGAGAGGCAGCTTCTCGCGGCCCACGACGGCGATGGAGCAGCTGGCAGGGACGCCCGCGGTGGCAGCCCGGCTGCCCCGCTGCAGTGCCCGTTACCTTCGCCCCCGGCAGCAAACACCTTGACCACGGTCCCCGGCCTGGGCGAGGGGCCGGCTGTCCTTAGCCACCCTTAAAAATGGCGTAGGCGTTCTGCTCAGGTTTACAAACCTGAGAGTGCCTTTACGCGCAAACGTGAGGCTTAAGTTGTGTCTTACATTGAGGACTAGTGCAGCTTTCGCTTCGTGAGCACAGCTTGGTGCCATGGAGGCAGCGTGAGCTCTTGGGCATCGACAAGGCCTTCGCGGGGCTGTCTGGGAAAGTCCAGCGCCGCTGTTAATTGGGAGGAACAAAAGCTTACAGCAGGAGACCCTCAAGCAACTTCCAGCAAAGTCTAGTAGTTTGTTGTTTTTAAAAAACAACGTGAGGGCCCGAAACCTCATTTGGGCATCTAAATTCCTTCAGGAAGCAAAAGGGAAGCTCCTACAAGTACTGCTTTGCAACCTCTTCATTCTACATAGAAAATCTATAGGAAAACCACAGGTTTGGAAAGAAGCACTATGTGCAACTCAGCTTTACAAAGTACCTGAAACTGGACTTTTCTAAATGAAAACAATATTAGATTTCTCTTAACTAGTAATACAAGTGCCTGAAAACTCTGGTGGTTTGGGCATTTGCATGCAGCGGTTGTAGCAACGTGTGAACTGTACGCTCGTGGGACCCATCATGGGCAGTAAGACTAGCTGCTTACATTTAGCAACCTAATTAATCCATCTGATTTGCAGGATTCAAAAAATGCTGTTTTCTGTAGATGAACTAAAGTTCACATTTAAAGAAAACTACTGTCACGGTTCTGTTCTGAGATTGTCCAAAATTAGCTTTGTTTTTCTGATGTAAAGCAATCTAATTGAAATCTAGAGGGAAAAAAATATCTCTAGGTATTTAGTACGAACACTTTTTAATGGGAAAAAACATTTATTTCGGAACTTTCCGCTGGATGCAGTATTATATTCCCAGCAGCAAAGGGCTTGTGAAGTTGAAAATGGCAATAATTCTGTTCTTCGCATAAGCTATTTCTTGACTCCTAGGCTTTGCTTGTTTCTAATACTGGTAATCTGATACTGATGCTTCATGAATACTTCTTAATAGATTATATGTGTAAAATTGCTAAGTGCTTCTTTCATGAAGTATGAAAAGTGTGTAGTGACTTGAAACAATACTCTATACACAAGTCATGGGCTTCTCTGGCTTGCTTCCTCCCTGTTTCAAAACAAGCTTTGTCATACATTTGTCTCACCCTGGGGAACAGTGACATTCCAAGTATTATTCCCTCTTAAAAGACATTTGATACACTTATGAATGCAAAATGTCACAAGTTTGTTAAGGTCACAAGTTGGTTTTAAATGTCTTATAAAACCTCAAAGTTCTTGCATTTTTTCCAGCTACTTTTAGGGCAGTAGGTAATAACTATATAACATTTAGAAGTCGTATAGTAAAAGCTTTCTGAAAACAAATTTAATGAGCTGTACTTTTTAAGTATATGAGAAAGTACAAACACTTTTCATTTTGCAGATAACTGCCTTTATTTTTTTCTACTGTGCTGTGGCCAGTAGAGATTACAGATTCTATCATACAGCACTGAAGACTAGGAGGAATTAATGCAGGTTTGGTTGCCTCATTGCTTCAGAGCTTTGCTCTTTAGAGGGTTGAAATAAACTGTTAACCTCAGATAAGATCTCGTAAGCCATTAAATTTATCAAAACATAAATCAACCAAAGTTGGAACTTTGCAAAAACATCTGCATGAAGATTTATTTTTAAAAAATATGAAAGTAGCTTCTGTATACGATATTCCTGAGATAGTAATTTGCGAGCCTTTTGTAAGTTTTTTATGGTGTCTCCTTGGGTCTATTTCTAACATTTTTTCCCTATTCTAGCAAATTAAGGAGAGTTTTGGACAACTCAGATTCAGAATAGATACAGACTGCAGGATACACTGTGTTTATACTTAGATATTAGTAGATCTCTTCTGGCGAGGTTGAACAATGTGCACTTGATAAGCATGGATTTTAGGACAGGTTTTTGCAAAATCTAGGCTATAGAAGACTAGAGCATCCACTGGCTTTAGTTCTGTCTTTCATTTTCAGTGGATGTCTTTGCTGTTGTTACTGCATGCGCTGCTAGCCTTTAATTGGAAGGTCTATGAGTAGAGTTTTGCTCAAACCATACTTCTGGAGAACTCTAGAACTGGAAGTGAATCAGTAAAACTATAAATTCATGTCTCTAGTAGCACATAAAATTACTATACAATACCATCTGTTTGCATTTCTGCTCTTTTTTAATTTCTCAAACATCTTACAAAAGCCTTATGTTAAACTATAATCCTCTCATGCTACAGAATAGTTTAAAAATTCTACAGAAAAGTAAAAGTGAAGTATAATAATTAGCCTTCCTTAACAGTAACGCAGTAGTAGAAGATGATACTGAAACCAGATCTTTCTCAAATACAAACTGATTTCATCCTTGAAAAGTCGTGCAGAACTAGTCTGTTTGTACATGTGGTTTGTGGTGTTTGAAATGAGCAGAGGTTTATAATACAAGTCTTAAATGCAAGTGGTTAGGCTGGTTGCTTATGCAGCCCTAATCTTCTAATTGTGAAACATCCAAAAAGCAGTATCTAATGAGAACAGAGGAAAGATTTCTCCAGTAATTGTTATTTTTTTACATGAAGATTTATTATTATAAAATACAGAGTAAGAAGACTTTTGGATAGTTTTCTTTGGACCATACTAAAAAAAAACCATTTAGGTACCTGAAACGTGATTAAGGTAAAACTTAAATTTTACCTTCCAGAGCACAAGCCACAAAACTGGGTAGATGTAGTCACCCAAGTCTGCCGGTGGATGCGCTCATGTCCGTAAGCATGTGCAGTGGGCACCTGATGTCTTCATGGCAGCAAAAGAGTTGCAGCTCGATTTATGCCTGTTTTGTTTGGGGTCCAGACAGTGGGTAGTATATCATCTGAAACCCATGGAGGGGTGGATCAGAGGGGCATGGTGAAGAGTATATCCAGTACACAAAAGATCTGAAATCAACACAAAGTCTAGAAGTGCGGTAAGAACAGAAGCAGAGGGAAACACGGTAGCTGTCATCACCAGGCCTACAGTAGCATAAGTATTAGAGAACTTGGGACTTGGAAAACTAGTGTTCTGTGTCCTCTTAAGCTCAAACCAATCCTTCCTCTTGAGGCAGACTATGACCAAAGTGCTGTCTGATTTGGGACCAGGATTGTCCCTTCTGTGCCAGCTCTGAACAGCTTTACAAAGGCATGCTGAAGTAGTGTGAGAAGAGTATTGCCGGACAGCTCAGCAATTAGGGAACGCAGCTAGAACAGCTGGAAAGTTTTAGTTTCTGGTCCTTCTTCCCAACAGCATTCAGGCATTTTAACCAATGGCTTTTCAATGCACAATATTGGCTCCTGTTCCAGGACAATAAACACTCCCTATAACAACTGAATGTCTGCACTGTTGGCGTTCGGTCAGTCTCCTCATATTTCTCTCTCTGATTCCATGATTATTATGTTCTGAAAGCAGACTGAGTGTAATGATGTATATGTTTTATTTATATACATATATATGTTTGTGTCTGTAAAACTACCTTAAATATATATTGTCATTACAAAATATCTTATTTATATGGTAAGTAAGGGGCAAGGGTTTGTCCTCGTGGCGGTGTATGGTTTTTTGACATCAAAGTAGAATCCTACTTTAGAATTATTTTTTTTCACTGTGTATAATTTGAAGTCTATAGTTTTACAATGGTTATGGAACTTGGGTACTGCTCCATCCAGTTATTTACTGCCTCGTATTTCCTCCCATCTCTCCGAGGTATGCATGTTTTGCTTTTCATTTAAGGGATGATATATGGATGCTACTATTATGTATGCAATATCTGACACAATAAGGTTCTAGTCTGTAATACAAGGGAGTTTTTTGCATACGTAGCAGTGTAAATAACGCATAACAGTAATCACGTTGAGCACACTTAATTTAACTTGATGCCTAGCAAGAATTTGGTGTCTCATTGCATTAAAATTACTAGGGTTTTTTTTAGCATCATTGTGGAGAAATTAAAAAACAAAATTGCGAAGATTTGACTCTAGTTAGTAGAAAACAATAAAATTGCTTGCCTCTGGTTTTAGATGATATTAGCTTCTTTATCTAGAAATTTGGAAAAATAAAGAGAATCTTTTCCTATGCCTTTTTCCTAGACCAAAAGTGTTAATTCAAAAGTTGTAACTTTAAAGGATGAGTGAATGATTGAGAGGAGTAAAAACCATTGATTTTTATCTATGGTTCCATAAAATGTATTTTCCTGTATACACAAATCTTCCAAAATGACTGTGTTTTGAGAATACAAATATTTCAATACCTAGACATTGTAATTTTTTCAGATCTGTTATTCATCACTGAGGCCCTGCTGAATCAGCAATGAGTTTATTAGTTTTTCGTGTAAGCCTACAGGTTTGTGTGCTGAATACTAAATATCTATGAAAACAACTTGTAGTGTTGTTTGTGGTGGGCTATCTCTTTGCAGCACAGGATGTATGACTTATTTTGTGGGAAATAAAAAAAAATACAAATCAGTACGTCTCATCTCTTGTAATGAACACAAACATTTGTTTTAAGTTTGGTATTGCAAGGTCTTCTCTAAACTGAGAGAACTCAGATTTTATGTGAACGCACTGGAATGTATTTGAAAGGCAGACAAAGTGTACAGTTATCTTTTTACCAAGTACTGTTTTCACACTGACAATAGCATGAAATTTATTAATGTAAATTGACCTCTTTCTTGGAATTGTAGCAGATGAATCTGCATCTGTAATATTGTGTCCAGTTCTGGACTCCCCAGTTCAAGAAAGACAGGGAACTACTGGAGAGAGTCCAGCAGAGGGCTACCAGGACGATTAGGGGGATGGAGCACCTCTTGTGTGAGAAGAGGCTGAGAGAGCTGGGTCTGTTCAGCCTGGAGAGGAGAAAGCTGAGAGGGGATCTCATCAACACTTCTAAATACCTGAAGGGTGGGTGTCTAGAGGAAGGGGCCAGACTCTTCTCAGTGGTGCCCAGTGACAGGACCAGGTTCAACGGGCACAATCTGGTACACAGGAAGTTCCATCTCCATATGAGAAAAAACTTCTTTACTGTGGGGGTGACAAAGCAGTGGAACAGTCTGCCCAGAGATGCTGTGAAGTCTCCTTCTCTCGAGATATTCAAGACCCATCTGGATGCAATCCTGTGCAACATGCTCTAGATAATCCTGGTCTAGCAGGGGGGTTGGACTAGATGATCTCCAGAGGTCCCTTCCAACCCCTACCAATCTGTGAATCTTTAAAAAAAAGATTGAAATGTTGAGCCGCTGTTTGAGGTCTCTTTCTTCATATAGGGTTACTGTTTTGAAGCATGCCTGGGCTTCTGGCTTGGAAGCAGGGCTGACATAGGGTAAGAATGAGGGACTGGTCCTCACATATGAGGGTGAGCAGTATGCAGTAGAAGAGTGTGGAAGCAGAGCAGCTCAGTTTGGGGCTGGAGGAAGGAAGGAAACAGGATTGTGTGGAAGGCATGAGGTATGGGGAGGACATTTAAGTGAGGGGAGGGAAATGGTTGGTTTTGTTCTGTTCGTATTTCGGTAACAAGCTTATGTATTTTTTCTCCCTGATAAGTGGACAATGAGTTTTGGAAAAGAAAATCAGAGTATGGCAAATTATTTTAACCTCTTTGCTTCCTGTGGAAGCAAGATACGTGTTTACTGAGTATGTGTTTGGTGATGAATTACCCCTGAATCTCCATAATATTTTTTTTTACTTCAGTGGCCAACTTCAAATATGTCTTACAAGGACTGATAAATTCTTAGAAACTTGGAGAATATGGATGGCAGAGTATAGTAGAAAGCTTCTGTAAATGTCCCCTGGAATGCCTACAGACAAAGAAAAAGCTATGTCATTAAATTGCACACTCTTAACCACTGGAGAATAGGGAGCAGGGAGAAAAAGAGTAAACAATAAGCCAGCCAGCCCTTATAACCGCCTGTCGTAAGAGAAGGCTTCAGACAGAGTTTGCATTCTTGGGCACCAAAGTCAATCAACCATGAAAAACGAATCTTTAAGAGACCAAGCTTCATTAGTTCCAGTACTTACTGAGCGATGTGATTTAATTGCAGCACCACCTAAAGCAATGTTATGCAAGCCATAGTCTGCAGATAATTGATGGTCAATAAAATATCAAAAGAGACCTCAAAAAGCAAGTCAAAACCAGAAATTCCTGCACAGACATATTGTCCCATACATAAAAGCAAAATGGAAGAGGAGAAAAAAAATTAGTATACATTTTTAATCTTTGTCTCTAAAAGAAGGCCATTGTGACTGCTTTGGCACATTAAGCACAAGATGGCCTCTCAGTTTTTTCTTCCAGAGGTTAAGTGTTCCTTCAGTTAAGAAGGTTGAGAAATGCAGTGGACTAGAGAGCACAGTCAGAGAATCAAAGTTCTGGTTGTTATGAGAGACCATATGTCCTTTTTCCTTCCTTGCCCTATTTAGGTAGTGTAACTGAAAATGCTCGGTTGGATATAATTTGTGTTCGTCCTTTGTGAGGGCACGGCCTAAGTGAACCAGGGTCAGCCATCAGTTTGAGCCGCAAGTTGCTCTTGTCTTTTCTTGATCCATCTCTGAGCATTAATCAGAAAAATTAGGAAATTCAAACCTTCATCTTTTCTGAGACTTAAACGTCTATTTTTTCTCTTAACATTACAGTCATTATTATAATATTCGTGGTTATTTAGGAGCTGAGAGCTCTCTCTTCCTTTAATATAGAACATGTGCATATTGCATTTCTGTGCAGAACTCTTGCCATGATTTTCTTTTATTCTAAGGAAGAACAAAGATCTTGAACCTCAGCTTTCTCCTGACCTGCCTCTGTGACCTTTCTCCGATTCTTACCTGCAGGCCTTTTTTTCCTCAAACCCTAGTACATTTTTTGTCTCTGAAAATCCTCTCTTCTTTCCCTGAACTGGAGATAAGCATTAGACAATGGCACTGTATGTATATCAGTAAATAAAATAGACTTATCCATGCATGTGTTTTAACAACTTGTGAAAGTCTTTTTATGTCTTTTTTTTTTGGTGATTCTGTGATTTTTCATATATTTACAGTATAGTACTGTTTAGCTTAATTATGTATAATTCCAATGTTTAATGTAAGTTAAGTGCATTTCAATATTAAGGAAATACACATCCTTGGTAATCCTGGTGGACTGTTCCTTCCATGACTGTGAACAGGAATAGACAAGAGAATGTTTAACTTTGCCACTTTTGACTTTCTTATTATTCTCTGTTTTAATGCAGCTACATTGTCCCCAGATTGTTATTAAAGTTTCACTAGCAATTTGTGCATGTTGTATATTTTAAAATGAGATATAAAATTTATACTTATGTATACTTAATTTGCTATTTTTAATATTTTAGGCACAAAAAGGACTAGTAATATTTTAAAAATTTTATTTTTAAACCATCTTTTTTTCTTGTGACATACGGAAGTGTTTTAACCAATTAAATATTAATACAGAACGTTTGCATGTTCACTGTAGAAATCAGTTGCTCTTCAAAAGCATCTAAAAATACAGTGCAATTTTTCGTACACATTCTGCACATTCAGTTTAACATGTAAAATTTTTAGCACAAATCTGATTGGATGGCAAAAGGCGCGTTTGAAATAGAGCTGCTCTATCTGCTCTCTTTGTCTTCTGCATTCAACTCCGTGACATCTGTTGATTTGGTGAGCCAGTTTGTGACATGGTCACTAAAATATTGGCAATGTCACAAGTAATTCAATGAAGTCCATGTCAGTATTTCCTGCTGTAGTCTCGGCTGTTGTGGTATAGTGGAGGGAAGTGAGGTTCTGCCACAGGTGAAAGCCCGTAACTTTTAGTTTGCAACATACAGGTTTTTCCATAGTTCTTTCTCTATCTGGTGTAAGACTTTGAAGAGGCTTAGTTCAGAATTTTCAAGTTCATAGATTCCTATATGCAAAGGTATGTGGAAGATATATGTGGGAGATAAGCTCAAATAGATTTGTTGTGTTTTTAAAGGGTGAGTCCTATCTTACACATCTCTGTGTATGAACTGTAGGCGTCTCCTTTGGCTCTCTACCAAGCACTGAGAGAATTACAGAGCTGACGTGAGATACAGTGCACAAAAAGTCTGCTTTATGACTACGGCCTCAGGGATGGGCCCTATTTTGAGAAAACAGTACTACCCATCAGCTTTCTTACATTCACTGGGTGGTAGGTAGGGAAAAAAATGAAAGCAGGGTTGAAAGCAGAAAAGTGGTGGAAGATGGATTGTTTGGAATAACAGAAATCAGAAGATTAATATCCATATACATGATGATGATGGTGATGGTGATGATTATTGCTATTGCTATTACTCCTGCTAACAATTCTAACTATTCCTGAGGGAGACACAGTATACAGCATATGCCAATGAAACACGCACCAGCGTAGTTCTTTGTAAGGGGTGTTATTTTTCCTCTCTAGAATTAAAAGACAAATACTGCTTTGGTATTCATGAAGGAATGATTAACTAGAGGGAGTAGTATTTACATGGAATTTGTTAAATTTAACAACAGTGTTACCTACAAAAAGTAACACTTTTGTAACCCCAAAGGCATGATTCATTATCAGCCTTTTTTCACAAAAGTTACAAGGAAAAAAGGTATATTGACTGATGTAACTCTTTCCAGATGGTTGATTACTATACTTAAGTCTGCACAATGTTAAAAAATGGTTTTCCAGCAATATCCAGTGATGTTTCTTGATACTTACTTCCAGTAAAATAGCAATTTATTCAAAAACACTAAAATGTTCTAAGTTGTGTTGAATACCTACAATAATATACAAACGTCAGTTTATCAAGACCAAGTTCCCTAATGATACAGATTTTATTGTGATTTAAATGAAAAACTACATTTAGGAGGACACGGTTAACGTGTATTTCTCAAATATAAGTATTTTATTTTCTCCCTTCTTTCCCAAGATGTATCACATTAACTTTGGTAAGGAGCATGCTATTCTTGCCATATTCAGGGAAGTCAAAGACCAATTTTGTTGATTTGTCTTGGGATACAAGTTTATTTTCATATGTATTTTATGAAAGTAAAATGCAAAGAAAATGGAAAGAAAGTGGATCTCTGGAACAAGATCGGTAAAAGATTCATGTAGCAACAAAGTAAGAACTCATGATTTTGGGTACGTAATTTTTTTAAATGGTAACTTGCCTTGCATCTGAGTGATTTTATGCACTTGTGAAAGTTCAAGGTTGGTCGGTACTTAAAAGGGAAATAGTCAGAAAAGCAGAAGGAAGTGCAGATATTTCTGCGCAATATCCCTTCGAAGGCAGAGATAATCCAGGGTTATTCTGAAGTAGTTCGCTCATAGCAAACAACTGTTCGGGCTTTCTGCAAAGCTGTGGCAGTCTGTTCTTGTTCAATTATATTAGCCTCGTGGTAGGAATTGAATCAGATTTCTTTCCTAAAATGTTATGCATAACAGTGATCCACATACTTAGCCTTTACTGTTTCCAAGGTATGGCTTTTATTTTTTCAGCAGCTGTGCCTGCTGCGCTACTAGTGGACACACAGCAAACCCAAGACTTGGATAACAGCTAAGATGTTGTAATTGCATTTTCAGTCAGTCTGGATTACATTGTCATGGAGATGAGAAGGCATTTTCTTTTAGAAAGCAATACTTGAACCTACAAGTTTAGTGTAAAAATTACAATTTTTTAATATTTAAAATTATTTTAAAGTTTCATTAGCATATTTAATATACTGAAATACCTGCAAATAAATAATCGATAACAAGACTGAGCTGCAAGCAATTTTTTTTTATTGCAACCAACATAACTCATAAAGCTGGATAGCCTCCAATCACAAGACTCAAGTCAAATGATCTTTGTGAAGGACTTTAATTTTGTAATCATTAGTTAGTGGAGTTGACTCTTTGTTCCATGTTAGTCAGTTATTAAAATCTCTTCTGGTTTTTAGCATTGTCAGTGTCTCAGTTATGAAAGGGCTGCTGGCCTGGACGGTCTGTCTGAGTTTAATGCATTATTTTTTCTGCATGGTTTAATGCAAAACCTGCCATCTAAAGTTCCAAATTATTTTTTTGTTGTTATTTTTCGCTTATAACTAAAAAGAAAACTTTCTGAAAATCACTGTTAGGAGATTGTAGAGCAACCGTGAAGTGGTCAGGGAAAGTCACTGTGTGGGGAGTTTTTTCATTGAGTTCAGTCATTCACATACTGAGGAAACGAATTGACTTAGACCTGGCCAGTAAACTGGTTGTAATTCTCCGATGGCACAGTTTTATGAAGATCTTTATAGGGCGTTATCAAGATGTGCAGAAATAGTGGTTTGTTTCGTTTGGTTCAGTTTGGGGTTTTTTGGTTAGGTTTTTTTTTTTTTTAATTTTGCTTTTAATACAGGAATAGTTTATTCTGACCTTTTTTTCCGTCTGTGTTTTTACCAGAGGACTCATTTTCTAAGTAATGTGGTTCTGTCTGACAAGGGAGTAAAGTTCCTGAGCATCTAGATTTCAAAAGCTAGTGAGGCTTTCAAAAGCCAGAGATGTTAGTTTAGTTTAAATTCATCTATAACTTGATTGTTGACATACATTTCTAAGTTCACTTTTACCCAGTGGTCTCTGAGAGACTAAGGGCATGAAATATTATAAATTTAATTTTTCATTGCTTTTGGATGGAAGTAAGACACTTAGAGCTTGGAAGCAGGTCATTAATTAATTTTGTGTGACTTGCAGCTGGGAAGAAGGTGGGAAGAACAAGATACTGTGTTAATATGGCAAAAAGCAATCCCAGTTGTATTTGTTATTATTGCTAATGATAATTCATGGCTTTGTATGGGTCATAAATACCTCAATATATAGGGGAGGAGGTAAAAATTCTTCACTAATGTTTTAAGAAGACAAAGTTTTCAGTTTTTGCTTCAAAGCTTAAGTTTCATCTTGCAAAAGTTTGGGGTTTTTTGCCACAGAACAATTATTTTTCAGCTTAGCAATAACTTTACTGTTGTTTGGTCTTCTTTCTGAGATAGGATCCCTTCACTATTGAGTATTTTCTCATATTAAGAATATAGGACCCTGCCTGACTGTGGAGGGCAGGAGTGCAGCTGTATCGTGCATCATGAATGTGTACACAGAATCACAGAATCGTAGAGGTTGGAAGGGACATCGAAAGATCATCTAGTCCAACCCCCCTGCCAAGGCAGGACCACCTAGAGCGCATCACTCAGGAACGTGTCCAGTCGGGTTTTGAATGTCTCCAGAGAAGGAGACTCCACAACCTCTCTGGGCAGCCTGTTCCAGTGCTGGGCAGCCTGTTCCAGTGCCTGTTCCAGTACACATATGCATGACCATTTCAAACTGTCAAAACTCCCACTAAGTTGGTGAATGCTATTTGTAACAGGGAACTGATAGATTATTTTCTGAAATTTTGGTATTAGTTATGTTAGGATTCATAAATTACTATGCTACAGGTGGAGAAGCCATTGAGCTGAGTGCAAGCATCATTTTTCTTAGCCAAGGAGAAACTGCACCCAAACACATTTGGACAAAATATGACTTGGTCTGCACCACTGCTTATCTTGTAAAAATCTTTCTATTGCAGCTAGTATTAACTTTGTATGTGCCAGCAGACACCTCCTGAAAAACAGCTTGCCTTTGTTTGGTTTTTTTCCTTATTCAGACACATTACTTGAGATAAACACAATACTGTCTTCAAGCAAAATTTCTATAAAGTCAGTTACTAGTATCAGAGTACCATTAGATTATGTCATTTTACTTTTTCAGGTTTATGACACATTTTGGTATTGGTCTGTATATTTCTGAATTTCTGATTTCATAGAGACAGACTCTCTAACTGTTTTTCTTTCAGTGGAATTAGATCATTGTCCCCATTCTGAATGCTGTGTGACTTTGCCAGA
This sequence comes from Psophia crepitans, assembly GCA_013399095.1. Taxonomy (NCBI): domain Eukaryota; kingdom Metazoa; phylum Chordata; class Aves; order Gruiformes; family Psophiidae; genus Psophia; species Psophia crepitans. The sequence continues at coordinate 19,187 of VWZZ01003992.1, forward strand.
ATATGTCAGTTATTTGCTCTTTCTGTGACTTCAAATACTGTCTGAATAATAATCTGACTGTGTTTACCAGCATCCCTGAGTGGGTGATAGAACTCTTTTGGGAGACGTAAATTTCCAAAAGGTTTTATTTATTTTTCTTTATGGTTATATTGTGTACTTTATAAGTACATAAACTGAAATGTTTTGAGAGTTCTTAATAATCATCATTCTCATTAATGTGCCTGATGCTGTGCCCAAAACTAATCTTAATTGTTGCACTTCAGAAGACATGTACTAATTGGAAAAAGTCCAGAGCAAACCAACAGATTTTATCAGACATCTAGAAAAAGTGATCTACAAGAAAAGACTGAGTTTGTTTAGGTTGTTTAGCAGAACGAAAGAGAAAACAGAGAGTCTTTTCAGGGTAGTTATTCTCTGATGATAATTTGACCTACTCTTAGGGGGGTGAGCTATGCATTATTGGTAAGATTCTTTGGGAACTAAATCTTTTAAAAAGAATCTTCTGACGGAGATGCTGGGCTAGGACTTGAGAAATGTGTGCTCAGTTCTTGCCTCTTTTGCCAATGTGGCCTTGGGAAATCAGTCTGTTCTTTTATCTGCCAGCACTAACGTGTTAATATTTTTCCACTCTGTTGTGTATAGGGCTTAAACCAATTAGGACTTTGGCACTGAAAACACTTGGCACTCTGGCATGCTTGGAGCTTTTGATTCTAAAATTGCAAACCTCGTTCAGCCTCTGACTCTTCAAAATGTCTAAATTCACCTGTCATTTGGTTTGAAAATTTTCCAGTTGGTTTGCTGGATTTCTGCCCGTCTTTTGCCCAGTGTTGTCTCAGCCTGGAGAAGTTAGAGACTAAATCTTGCTTAAGCTCACTTGGGAGCAGGAACTGGTGCAACTCCAAGTTATTTCCTGTCATGCAGCGTCACTCTGTACATCTGCAAGAAGTCTGGAGACCTAAAATCTGTTGGTTTCAAGGCCCACTTTCATCTGGTTTCCAGTGTCTCAGACTTCCAAGTTCATGCCTTAAAATTATGCTGGTTAGGACATTTCATTGAGCCTGGGTTGTTCAGCAGCCAGCCAAAACTATTTCAGCTCTTTCACTGCTGGCTATAGATAAAGAAGAGGTTCTGGCAGCAGAGACCAACCTCAAGGTCTCTCTGCTGAGGGATTTAATTTATAAATTAATGTAGTAGTTGGCATCTGTGCCTAGGAGCAGCCTCCTGTTGTAGCACTGGATAACTGACATGTTCTGGAGAAGTACAGCTGTGCTCTGTGCTCAACATTTGCTGTTGACCAGCAGTATGTGTCTCTTTGCTCAGTGTGCTGGATCGCCTTTGGGTTGCGTAAGCTGTCCAGACAGTACATGGGAAGAAATAAATCCTAACGTTAGGGCACCCTGTGAAGTAGCCATGTACCTGGCAGGCTTTCAGTTTTTAGCTCTTAGATTGTGTACTCTGATGGTGGGTGAAGGGACTCGTTATCTTGATTAAGACCTATAGATATTGTAATACAAATTAAAACATACCTACATACCTACCTACCTCACCTATTTTGTAAGTAAAATCAAAGGGTAGAACATATTTGAAAGCTTTTGCATTTTAATTGCCATCCCCTCATTAGAATGTAAGTGAGTATTGTTTGGTAAATATGTTTTGTCTGCAGCATTTCAGAGGCTCATTACTCATATGGAACTGTATTATTACTTTTGTTCCCTAAGAGCACAAAGCCTAAGTAGGAGAAAAAATGTTGCAGTGTTTTAAACCTGTTAGGAGGCAGAGGGCTGGGTCAACTTTGTCCTCTATCATTCTTCTCAGATGGTGCATTCCCCATATTATCAATCCCAGCATTTAAACAAAAGCAGCAGCTGGCTCAAACTGCACCTAACCAAGATTAAAGTAATGCTGATTATGTTTGTACGGGTGTGGATCGTGTACCTCCTTGGTTGTTGTCGCTGCTTTAAACTCCAGTTCCCCCCCTTCCCAGTGTGCATAGCCATAGTTACTAACTGCAGTAAACTCTTCAGCATTAGGGGTTTTGCTTAAAAATACTCTGGGATATTAAACCCTATCTGTATATTTCACACCCAAAAATGGGAGTCTCTGTATTGTTCTGAGCTGTCATTTACGAAACTTAATTGTTTGTTATTTCTTACAAAATAGCAATTCACTGCCTGTCCTGCTGCTGAGAAACAATAGAAACCTCAGATGAGCTTAGCTTGCCTGGTGATCCTCACTGTTTAACCCTCCTGGAAGGGCAAATCTTGTCTGATACCATTCATTGGGTGATATTTGAGAACAATATGGATCTTCCCTTCCCATAGCAGTGATTTTCTTTTGGAGTTGGAAGTCCTGGTTGTCAATGAAAGGGCTTCTGAGATTAATCCTGTATGCAGTTTCTTAAGAGACAGCAGACATTTTTTTTTTCATTCTCGAGATCATTAGAGCAGCATATGGACTGCTTAGGGCAATTCCAGTCAGTAATTCCCATTAGTAAACCACTCTAACCATCTTCCGTTGGCTTTGTGTTTGATTCTAGTATTTGCACTGTTTTTATAACCCTGGAGTTTGAATATCCCACTCCTAAAAACACATATACCATCCATAAAGTTCTTCCAGTAGATATAGTATAGAGCAGCTTGCATCCTAAGTAATACTCAAAAGAAAGAACTTTCTAGTTTCTTGATTTCCTGTTCACTATGCTGTTTTCCTGCTAGGTCTCAAATCCACTTCAGGGCTGTAAAGTACATAGTACTCCAAGTTCTTGAATGAATGGTTGCAATCTGATTTAGTAACTTAAGTTTTTGTTTGGGGTTTTGTTTTTTGGTGGTTTGATTTTTTTTGTTGGTTGTTTTTTTTTTGGAGTTTGTTCCAAGAAATGTGGAGCTGCCCACTTCAAGGACAAGACTGGACAGCCAGATGGAATGTTTGTTCAAGGTCCAGCCCACACCTCTTGAAGACTGGTGCAATGAAACATTTGATTTGCTGAGAGACACTTAGATAAAATAACATTTAATGCACATGTGATCAGAACGAGCAGGTCTGATTGGAAAGGCAGGCATTTTGATCAGTGAGTTAATGCTTTGGGCAAGGGTTTGTTTTAATGCAAAACTCAGCTTGTGCTTTAGTAAGGATAAAGTCCCAAGGGGTGAAGATAAACTATGAACTATAAGTTATTTGTCATGATTGAGTAGCAAGGACTGATTTAAAACCGTAGGAGGAGAAAGCGACCCTGATATGATTACGTTTAGACTGATAGCCTCTGCTTCACATTGCAGGTCGTAAACTGCTGCTGCTCTTTTTAAGAGGAAAACGTGAAAGCTCCCACCTTTAAATGGCAGACTCTTTGCCTTAGAATGATAGAAATAAGGCTTTGATGTGTAAGTCATGACACAATTTTATGCAGTCACTTTTGCTAGCGTGCTCTAATAGCAGTGACTTTCGCTGGTTTCAGTGGTTTTCACTATTTGGTTTCTGCACGCTTATATTGAGCAAACTGCGACGGGGTCATGCGGCTGGCTCTCCATATAGCAAGTTGAATAAATCTGTTTAATTAGTGGGATGGTCAAACCTCTGAACCTGAACTGAAATGCACCTACTCAGAAGTGCGCTAATTGTAGATTATGAAGACCGGAGAGGGAAGTAGTGATAATAGTGTTGGCAGAACTTCTCAGTTATTGTCTTCTGCTGACGAGGAGTGGTAGAGAAATGTGTTCAAAGAAATTGATAACATCAGCCATCTACACAATGCATCTAAGGGTTCTGAGAATATGTGCTCTTTTCCAGTCAGCTGCTCCGTGCTTCGTGACCTGTGCTGGACACAGTGACCACGCTGGTTCCCTACCTAGCACAACAGTTCTTCTCGACGTCCTTGTCCTGGCTGCTGCAGGACACTACAGCAGTCTACCACGTGGGGCAGCTCTAAGGACAGGTTCAGTTTTTTCTCCTGTGTACAGCTCACACAAACACAGCAACTTGCTCACCCCAGAGGTTCTAACCCTGAATCCACTGAATTCCGTAGGAGCACTGTCATGTTTTTTTGTAAGAGCAGATTAACTGACTACTACCTACAGTAGCCTTTACTGTATGTATTTATATGCTTTTCTTAAAACATTTGGGTTTTTTGCCATAAAACAATTTTATACCATATTGTTTAGAGTCATTTGGAATTTGTTTGTGGTTTTCATACATCTACGAAAGTCATAATATTTGCTATAAATAAACTTAATCTGTTTTCTTTTGGCTCCTTTGGCTTCTGCATGTTTGTCATAGTGTTAGTACTCCCTCTTCATGTAACAGATGATAGATAAAACACTGGCTTTCTAACAGTTACAATGGTTCAATTCTATCTTTTGCTAATATATATATATGTATTTCATTAAGCCATTTCTGTTGAAGCTCTGGTTGAGGGGGGAGACTCTTTAAAAGAACATTTTCAGCTTTTTGAATTTTTACAATTTCCTTACTGAGGGCAGAGAATATGTGACCTTCTTGTCTCTGTTTTTCAGTTTGTCCAGATAAAGGACAGCTTTTGTCCCCAAACTCTGCCATACTCAAGCTTGTTTGGGTTTTTTTGGTTAATACAGTCAGAGGTTGTAAACAGCAGCGGTATAGGGCTCAGCTGAATTTGACTGAAGTATTGTTATAGGTGTAAAGAATTTTTATGAGCTTAGATCAGGCATGTCATTATCTGAGTGCCCTCCCTTGCCTCTTGTGCTGTGTGGTGTGAGGAGAACACAGTACGTCTCCTGAGGAACTGATGATCAGTCAGTTTAGCTGAAAATGTAACAAGAGTCTCCATTGTTTTATTTGGCATTAACGGATTTTATTACAGATCTTTCAAATATTTTAATCGTTCTTTACATTTCCACAGGAAAAAAAGTGTTGTGAAGCAACATTTTCTTCAATTTGTTCTAGACTGATTTACCCTCTGTTGGCTCTCTCCATTTCTAGCTGATGTGTGACTCCATGGAAAATTCTGTAGTCACTGCACATGTGTGTGCGTGTACATGCATGTGCATGTAACAAAACAGAAGTTTAAGAGAGCAATACAGCACAGAAGAAAAAACGTACATACATTTTAATTCTTATAATAATGAGATAAGGATATTTTGTTTTTCTAGATTGGAAAACAAGAAAATATGGCCATTATTTTATCAAGGACCTTGCAACTTCTTCCTGCCCCTTTCCAAGCTCAGTCTGAGCTGCTGTTATATGTTATAAATAACGAGTTAGAACATGTAATGAATGTCCATAGATTATGCTTTCGTTAAGTAATACTTGAAAGCATCACCGAGTTCCCTGTTCCCTGTATCTGCCCAACAGGACTCGGTGAGGGGTTCACTGGCTGTCCCAAAGCTGGCAGAGATGAACATGGAGCAACTTGGGCTGCATGTGAAAGGGGGCAAGTACAACAAAGTTGTAAGATCCTTTGTATGGAAATTACCATTTTCTTCCATTTAAAAAATACAACAATTATTTTAACCTTGTTAGTATTTTCTTGATAATAAATAGCCTATATTGTTTTGTATGATATTTTCCTCTTAAACTTCACAGTATTATGCCACTGCTACGTGTCAGGATTAAGACAGCAAAAAAAACGTTTACCTTTGTGAGGTTTGTCGTGATATTTCTTGAATCCTATTTCTTATTTTCTCTTGGTCATTTGGGAGATAGCCCAATATATTGAATGATTTTCTGTGTGCTTGAAATGAGTTTTTGTGTCATGTAAACCGTTTTAACTGCCTGGTAGATATTCTTGCCATTTATCCTGTCTTTTTTTCTGTGATTTATATTACACCAATTCTCCACAGTCTTTGGTAAAGCAATTCAGTTTTCCAGCACATCATTAGACTTTGTCTTATCTCTTATTTAAACCATTATAGTAAACTTCATGCTAACAGCTTTATAATTCTGATGCAAATCCAAATGAAGGCCAGCTATCACTCCATTTACATACTTTGGATCTGCTGGTTTTCTCTTAAATAGAATTGTTAAGGTGTTAAACATACTCTCTAATTTAGGCATCTTTAGTAAAAATAGAAATCATATTGTCATGTATGAAAATACTAAGTTGCACAATATTAGTTTTCATATCCATAAATGTGCAGAATAAGCCAACTATGGTATTGGATTATTCTTCACGTTACCTCAAAGTCGTGCTGGAATTGATAGACCCAGAACAAGAGAGTCTGCTATTGTCAACTGACTGTGAGTCTGGAGGTAGTCTTAGTACCACACTCTATGATTCATCCTATAAATCTTCAGTGCCTAACATGGACACAAGTTGCATGTACAGGAAGGAGGGATCGGACATGGGAAACATGTCAAACACTGCCGCCCAGTCCATCCACAGTTCGGTGCTGCTCAGCTGCTGGTGAGCAGATGGCAAGCACTGCAAGCCTGAGCTACAGCAAATGATGGGAAAGAAAGACTGACAGTGCTCTGAGCTCACCGGAAGCTCGCTCCTGGCCCTGCTCTTCATCGCTCATTGAAGACGATTAATGTAAGGAATGTTAATGTAAGGAACAACTTTTTCACCATGAGGGTGACAGAGCACTGGCACAGGCTGCCCAGAGAGGTTGTGGAGTCTCCTTCTCTGGAGACATTCAAAACCCGACTGGACACATTCCTGAGTGATGTGCTCTAGGCGGCCCTGCCTTGGCAGGGGGAGTTGGACTAGATGATCTTTCGAGGTCCCTTCCAACCCTTGTGATTCTGTGATTCTGTGAAGACACCGGCAAAGGGGCGTAGTCAGCATAATCATATTGAACAAATCTTTCCGGATAGGCTTCGCCATTTAAGAGTGTGAACACAAGTTGCTGTTGTTTGAGAGGTACAAGGAAGGATAAGAAAAGCAGCTCATTGCCTCATATTCCCCTATCCTACAAATTGGCATTGTCATTAAGAAGTTAATGATGCTGGCAGTAGTGATTCTGGGATGTGGACTTCCACTATAAGAGCTTGTTAGAGATGATATATGACCATGTATTTTTTTTAATATTTGTTTGTACACATATATATACACACACTAGCATGAAGACTTATTTACTAACAAGAGAGTGAAGTAAATTTTATTATTTATAGAAGAAGTTAGGTGTTTGAGGACTTATAACTTCAAAGTCCTAATTCCTTTCTTAGTCTGTTGCTTCTCTTGCTTGTTCTTAAATTGAATATAATCATTGCCTAGTACATCCTGTCCTTACTTAGCAAATACCTACAAAGTTGTTTTGAAAAAAGCATCAATCAACACTGGTGCTGTCCTTTCTGTAGTCTAACGACCAGTTCTGCTGACAACACAATCATGTAAACTGCAATTCCTGCTCATTTCTCTCATTTCGTTCTGAGCCAACAATATCCACAGACTGTAGCAATAGCAGCTGCGTATCTTCCCTGGCACAGAATGATTTAGGGTGGGGAGCAGATTCTTTCCCCTTCAAATCACTTCAGCAAATTCTTGGCAGGAGGCCAGCTGATTTGTTTTGTTCAAGTAGGGAGGTTTGATTTATCAGTGCAGAAACAGTATTCATGCTGAATTGTAGTAATTCAGTTTCTGTGTCCCAGACCAGTTGACTTTGTTATTCTTCTGCTCACATTTTTTTTTAACACAATTACTAAAAAAATATAGAAAAATATGAATTTGAGATAACATAGCCCTATTAGTTTCTTCATTGCAGTTTGCGATATAGTTTGCAATACAGGTGTGAATTGGAAAGCGCTGGTCACAGATTAGACTGGAAAATACAAATTAAGAAATGCAAGATAGTAAAAGCAGTGCAAGGAAGCAACCACACACACCAAAATGAAACTGCAATCCACAAATTGTACAGTTCAGTTTCTTTTTTTTTTTCCTTCTGAATTACTAGATCTACTAAACCAAGAAACCTCAATATAGGATAAGATTAGTATTATTTTCTTATACACTTATGTCTTTTTGGTAATTTTTTCTAAATTCCTACTAAATTACTTCTGAAAGAAACTCTCTGAAAGTGTCTTTAAAAACAATAATGTGAGGTTCTCTGTGATTCACGGTAAAGCAAAATACTAAAAATCTTCTCAATGCTCTATTAAATCAGTGTGAATTGTTCTGTAACCCTTTGGTTAAGTTTACAATTTAAAAACTGTGAGTTTAGCTATAAAAATGGTAACATTTTCTATTTTTTGTGTATGTATATATGTAGGTGCTTGTATATATGAGAGAGAGGTATATTGTATCTCAGTTCTTAAAATTATGATGCCTGAATGTTTTCCATAACTCTGAGGTGTTGACATCAGATATATTTTATTTTTCTGTCTGTTCAGCAGGAAATGGATTTTATTTCTGTATCTTATTACTGGAGGCATAGTCAGCTGAAGATTGAGATTTGCTGTTGTGCAGCCTGACTAAGGAGTTATGCAGAAAGTCAAGGTATGGCCTGTGTCAAAGATAAGAGGGCAAATATTTTGAATGGAGTAGGAAGACAGAAGGTTGATATGGCTTTCAAAATCCTTCCTTTTTCTTCAGCAGAATTAATCTTGTCCTGCTACAATCTGGCTTCAACTGCTCACTCTATTTTTAGTTACTGATCTTAGCCAGGCCCTCAAATAGCTCAGACTGGTGTTGTTTGTGTCTGATGTAAAACCGATACAGACTTGGCTGGTATTTTCATTCATGTTTCATAATCTTCCCTAGTGCATACATGAAGACAGTGTCTTTCGTGTGCTGGGAGGAGATATTGTATGGCTGTGGAGTAGATCAGACACCCGTTGTTTGACACGGTGCTCCTCGTGTGAACATAAAGGAATAAGTGAAAACATTTTAATGAAGATGAAATTACTTACTTTTAGCTGCAGAAAGGTCTCTCAGTTAGAAAGGTTCAGGGAGCTCTCTGTGGAGATCCCTTAAGGGGAATCTCAGAGTAACCCTAAAGTTTCTCTCTTATTTGTGCATTAAGTCCTTCATACTATCCTGTATGCCTTGAAGAAGACCATAAGTGCAAGATAGAAGTCGTGGTTTAGTTGGCCCTTTGAGAAAACCATTAATTCAAAATGAAGCCATTAAAGAGCTTTTCAAATGTCATTGATAGAAAGCTGGCTTCCACGAGAGAGGAAGAATATGTATGTAAGATCTTGCAGGGAGTTTTTATTGATCAATTAAATTAAAATGGGCACAGTGGGGAACAAATCTACCAGCAGAAACTATGAAAAAACCCATTAATATTTCCTTATAAGGTACTCATCTCTAATTATATTACTACTTACACTGGTGTATGTAAGGAGGATCATTAATACAATTTAAAACATCTGGTAAGAGTTAACTTTTGAAATAAGATTTTTCTTCTTTTCTATGAAGTACTGCATCTTTTCAGGCATTGTAAGATTACAAATTCTCAGATCTAGAAAATCGGAATGTAGTTGTTAATTTTGGTTCTGTGTCTCTGAGAAATGCATTCAGCAATCCATACAATATTCCGGCATTCTTGTTCCTTTAACTTTACATAGGCATAAAATACTCCAAAATGAAACTGGTTGTTGAAGGCAAGAACATTCAGCTTTACCTGCGGAAAAGATGGAACAAGCCTTATGATAAAATATTAAAGGCGGCAAATGTGATTTTTATATGGTAGCTTTTATGGTAAAGATTTCTATGTAACTTTGCAACCATGACTATTTAGTAGTCTTTTGAGTATAAATATAATTGAAATGCCATCTCTGGATTAATTTTGGTAATAGACTACAGCAACATTACAGTTAAGTAAAGGACAGTTGTGAAACACTTTCTTCAGTAGACTATTCAAATAAATTTCATTTATATGAGATGGCTTTTGGATAGGCTATCAGTTCTATAGAATCATGGAATCACAAAATGGTTTGGGTTGGAAGGGACCTCAAAGATCATCTAGTTCCAACCCCCCCTGCCATGGGCAGGGACACCCGACACTAGACCAGGTTGCCCAAAGCCCCATCCAACCTGGCCTTGAACACTGCCGGGGATGTTCACAGCTTCTCCAGGCAACCTGTTCCTAATAACTAGTCTTCAGAAGAATGTCCTGGGATTTATGTTGTTTAAAACCATAAATCCTTCTATTTTCATTCAGCCAGATATTGACAGCCGCAGAAATACTGTGTTCTTAATACAATGCTGAACCATGCAGTATAGTAGAGTGAAAAGCCTGGTGTCTCATTCTTGTTTTAAATGTTATTCCAGGTGAATAACTTTGATTTTGATATTTTAAGGTTAGAAGGTCTTACCTCATGTTCAAAAAATGCATCTTCCAGTGTCTTTTCACCATTGCCACTCCCTACACCTTCAAATACAGCCTTGTATTCCTAAAAGCATGGACAAGCACTCAATGGCAATAAGGTACTTTTGCATTCTCTGCAACTCAGATAGCTTACATTACTTTATTAATTAATCTACATTAAGTAATCTTTCTTTATAAAAGAACTCATGTATAGATACAGTTCTACATAAATCAAAGGTTAAAAGCATATAGTCAGCAAAAGAAAGAAAAATCACATTTATTCTTGTATTTCTTACTGTCGTTTCCTACAACTTGAAGTAATTTACTGAAGGCATTAAAAGTGACTTATGATAGAATGACACATGACCTTTCACTCCTTTGGACAGAGAGCACTGAGCTTCTTGCACAAATAGCATCCATCAGAGCCAGAGCTGTAAATGGAGCCAAAACCCTGAACTCTGATCCTCACATGGCTGCTCATTTTATTTCCAGTAGTCAGCTGGATTTGCTTTATCTGTGTTAATATTGTATCTAAATCCATTAGTCTGATATGTCGTCCTGCAATAATCTGTGCAGATATATTTGACTTCATTTCTTACGTGTTATGTTTCTGTGTAATTTTCTTCTCTGTGTATTTATTTTTCCCATAAACTAGCACTGCAGTGTAGGTCTAGCGAAATGTTTCCCAAATTTATCTAAATATCCCACCATCGCATGAATAGACTTGTTCTGTACCACATTGACATGGTGGCACATGCTTCTAATGTTCTGCTTATGCACAGGAACAGATGTGCATCTCCAGCTTTGTGTCTGCTGTGGAAAAAGCAGTAGACCAGACATCATTTTGTTTTGTGTACCTGCTTACAGGTAACTTTAAATATTATAAGCAGTCAGAGTATCACAGTTAATTCATAGAGCAACCGTTGCATGAGTTCATCTTTAACAACATCACTAGTCGCATCAGTATTAACACCTTCGTCTACATCTTTGATTCGAACAGTGATTTAGAGAAAACTTTTCAGAAGGGCATTTTTACAGCACACTAACAATAAATCAGGTTTGCATCATCCGTGACATAAATTGTTTGGTCAGCTCATTTTAAAATGACTCATGCTTTTGCTCCAAAATCTTGCAGGCAGCAGCTGTGAAGTGAAACTCACTTTGGGGAAAGTTAATGAAGTAGAATGAGTTTTGTTTACTAGAATGTGATTTGGTCTTATTTGAACATCACTGCAGGAGGAACTTTGTATTGCACTTATCTTAGTCTTCGTATCAAAGGCCTTTGATTCCACATACATCTTTATGGGGTCTTTTTGTATTTTCACTGATTATTTTTTTTCCCTCTTTCAGAAATGCTTTTAACTTATGTGAATACCCTTTAAAAGTTTGCTGACATCAAGAAATGTTAAGTATTTGTATTCTGGCTTTTTGTTTTAAGAAATTAGGTTACATACTGCATAATAATCTGCAACCCCCTTCACTTGCTCGTAGTCATCTGCGTTGGCCAACAGGTGTAAGCCTTCTGGATACAGTTTTCCACAGGTTGGGTACAGCTTCTCTCGGTCATCTTTACTCAGCTCAGTGCCAAATGAATTAATGGTGATGATAAAGGCACGTCTGTCTGCCTCAAACTTAATATGCAAAACAAAGAATAAAAAGGTGTTATTAGAGATTTCATTCTAAATTAAGGTGTGGATATGGTTTTTTTTCAGTAAGGTAAACTATGGAAACTGTAAAAAAAAAGTGGACTTCAGAGCATTAGAAACATATCTTATTTTAAAAATTGTAAATCCGTATTTGCAAATACTTGTTAAATTTTAACTAGAAAATCAAACAGTGTTTTACAAGCACAGCTTTTATTCTGTGATTTTTGCACTGAAAATGTCATCTCTGCAACTTCCTCATTTCCCTACTTAGTTACCCAGATGTTGACAACAAAAAATCTCCTCACACAACCTTCTGAAGTTATGAAATACTACTCTTATGTGTAATAATAATAATACAGGAAAGGGCCAAGAATCAGTAGTACTGTTCTGGGATAACTCAGAGTGCTGTTGAGAGTAAAGGTCGAGTGGAAATTATTAAAAAAAAAAAGTTTCTAAATACACATATTTAAAATTATAATTGTTGTCGTTTAGCCCAGCAGGCAGTTAAAACAACCACAGAGCCGTTTGCTCACTTCACCCTGCAGTGGAATAGGAGAGAATTGGGGGGATAAAGTAAAACTCATGGGTTAAGATAAAGACAGTTTAATATGACAGAAAAGGAAAACAACAACAATGATTAAAGTAATATAAAAAACAAGTGATGCACAGCAGAATTGCTCACCACCTGCAGACCACTGATGCCCAGCTAGTTCCTGAGCCAGTCTAAACCACTGCCCAGCTTCCCCCAAGTTATATGCTAAGCATGACATCATATGGTATGGGATATCCCTTTGGTCAGTTGGGGTTAGCTGTCCTGGCTGTCCCCTCCCAGCGTCTTGTGCACCCCCAGCCTCCTTGCTGGCGGGGCAGTGTGAGAAGCTGAAAAGTCCTTGACTTAGTGTAAACATTGCCTAACAACCACCGAAACTTCAGTCTGTGATTCTGTTATCAACATTATTCTCATACTAAATCCAAAACACAGCACTATACCTGCTGCTAGGAAGAAAATTAACTCTATCCCAGCCAAAACCAGGACAATAATTTAATAAGGTGGAGGAGGCTGTTTACTTGCCAAGTTAAAGTTTTCAGGTGTTTCAAATAATGGTTAATTTTTAACAGATAGAATCAAGGGCTATATTTCTTCTGCCAGGTTTAGATGCTTGTATACCTGTATTTTCCCTGCAGCAGTAGACTGAAAGTCATTCTAATTTCTGTATCTCAGGTTGTTCTTTTGTACGAGACAAAATTTCACTTACCATTGTTACAGTATGAATGGTAAATGAAAATAATCTTATTCAGTTCTGTCTGATTTAAATCTATTCTTCTGTCTTGAGATCTAAATTGACTATGGTTTTCTTTCTTTCCTTTATTACTTACTTTCACATTGTAAGAACAGCAGAGCCCTTGCTAATTGCAGGTATTATACAGGAAAATCTTCAAAGTGAAGCATATGCAGTATACGCACATTTTAGGCAGCTTGCAGGTTTTCTTATGCTGTGAATTTTTGAACTATTTTAAGCAGAAAGGTACTCTTTTCTGTTGAATAATAAGACTGCAGTTGCAACACAGTTCTACAACTTTAGCAGTTAAGCACATATTCACAGATCCTGCTCCTGTGTACTGGAACACACTGTAACAGGGACCCAGCTGCCCTCTGGCACTGACTTCAGAGTAAGAAAAATGAATAAACAATAGAGAAATAATGAGAAGAAAATAAGTGTGCTTGGAAAGATTTCTAGCTAATGAATAACAGGGTCAAATTTCACTTGCCTTATTACTATGAATGGGCATATCAGCCCTAGTGAAAGTGTTTTGAAAGGACAAATGCTTTGTTCTTTTTAACTTGTTAAAGCCATGTATAATCTAGCTGTTAAATCTGTAATATTTTATTGGGGAAAAAAAGCATTCTTAGATGCAACTGCAACTAATACTAGCAAGTTTGGGGCCTAATCCTGTGGCTCCCAGTTTGAGAAGATTTGCAGGATCAGTCCCATCCATACAGACCTCTCAGTTCATCAAATTATTGGCACATGGGGTTCTCCATAGCGAGTAAGACCATGGGGCACTTATTTGGTGGCTTGGGCCGTTTGCTTGCTGCAGGTAGAGTCACAGTCACAGGATGATCCTTCCCTGAGTGCTTTGGTTTCTATATGGGAAACTGAAGTGGCATGTCTGCGACTTGAGAGTTAACATGAGGCCCTGGTAAGAGACACAGCACTAGCTGCAGTTTCTTGCCAGATTCAGGGTTAAATATGCAATGTTTGTTGTCCATGGTGGAAGAGAGATCATTAGTACTTTTAAGGTGGAAGGTTGGTACCATGGTCAACTGGGAAGCTAAATACCTCATCTTCATTCTGATAGGGTCAGGTTGGTAGTCTTGCGTGTAAGATTACAGCATAAATAGCAGGTATTCTTTTGAATAATTAAACTTTGGCTTTTTGTGAATTCAGCCATTAGCAATCTGCTCTATGTGTGTCTTCAGATTATTGAAGTGTTATAGAAAAGGAAATGTTCCACAGAAGAGTTTATCCTCCTAGATCATTGACATTAGATAGGGAGTTTAAAGAAGCTTATCACGGACCAAACTGTTACAACTGGTATAAAGGGACTTTTACAACACACTTAACCTAATGTTGGCAAGTAATCTGCTCTCAGCATGAATTTCTAGCTAAAAATGAACTTTCTGAAAAATTTGAATCAACTGTGGAAAATGTCTTTACCTCTGCCAGACAATCTCTTGATTTTTATTTTTTTCAGAAAAGAAGAGTCAAAATACTTAATTTCTGGTCAATTTAACTTAATTGAGAATATTTTCTATAGAACATAAACAAACCATTATGGCCTGGTTAAATAAAATATTTTAGGACATTGTTTTGTAAGATGTAATTTAGGCTCATTCTCCCTTCAGAGGTGAGCTCTCAGGGTTATTGTCTTTCTCCTATAATGCAGACTTTTAGTGTGGTGTCATCACAGCTCAGTGAATTTTGCTCAGTCAGTTTCCAGGATGTAAGTTTTACTTATCCAGAGGAAAAAAGAAAAAAAAAAGAAAAAAGAAAAAAAGACTCCTGGAAGGAAATGGGTGATCNCCTGCATCTTTTATTACAATAACAGATATAAAAGTATAATTCACTGTTCTGCAGGTGTACTTTGGAGAGGAAGACGTTAGGAATTTTGTATCATGGATAAAATAAATATTAAACTTTTCTAAGTTGAGTCAAAAATAAAACATGTAACATTGGACTTTTCTGTAAAACACCAGTGACAAAGGTCACTCAACTCTAACTTCAGCTATTAATTTTAATAGGAGAATAAATGAACATAATAGTGCCATGAAACTTAAAGATTATTGATGAGTCAATATATAGGAATGCCAGACCTTAGCTATCACAAATATAATTTTGAGGTAGCAGGTGTGAGAATAATCCACTTTTTTAGTTTTTCTCCATAATACAGAAAAATGTTAAGGGGCAACACTTTGAGATTAGTGACCCATTTACTCTATTCTGCTCACTGTTATAGAAAAATATTAACTAAGACTAACTCCTCCTTTGTAACGGACTAGCTGCTTCTCCAGTGAAGAGGTCTTCATTACATCTTAGAAAAACAGTTGGTATTTAGAGGAGAAGCAAACATTTGACAAATAACTTTGCTAATAGAGAGAGAAGGGACAGGAAAAACAAAGTAACCCAATTATGAAAACATCATGGAGTACTTACGTGTACAAAGACTGAATTTTTCTTACCTCAAGAATAGGTCTCATGATTTCTGCTGTAGTACCACCTTGTTTTTCACAAAACTTATAGAAGGCCTCAAGATAAGACTACGTGAAAGAAGAAGAGAAATATTTTAAATGCTACTTAAGACCTGGATCAGCACAGCACATATTCATGAACCTCATTTTTAAATATTTCTATTAACTTTGATAAATCTACCTATGAATATAAATTCAAGTACATGCTTAATTACTTTGCTGAATTGAAAATTGAAAAGCAACTATGCAAATATCTGTTTTTTTCAATATGGGTTCAGATGTTTTCAAAAATTGTTATAGCACAAATATAATGTAAAGAAAACATATAGCAAAGAAAGCTCTCTAAAGAGGGAAGTTCTTGAACACCATTGAGCTTCCATTGTGTAATAAGCAGATGGCTGAAGGAAACTCTGCATTTATGTGTGGAGGAGGGGATTTGGGAATATGCCACAGCTGTTGGGCCAGCACTATGAGGATACACAAACTAATCTCTCCTGCTCTACCCTAAACCCTGGATTAGGACAGAACAGCAGACAAAGCTCCTGTAATACTGATTTGCAGAAGCCCTTTGGTCTATTAGGTTTCTGGCCTTTGCACCCATAACAAAATACTTGTGCAAGACAGACCCTAAATATCTCAGAGATGATGTGCCCCCTGCCTTTCCATCCCCCAAAATACTGCCTTAGGAAACATTTATGGCATCAAAATGCATTTTCTACAACTTCACACAATCTTGTTAAAAGAAGCTGTCACTGACTATGCAATTCAGTGAATTTTAAGTAGAGACATCTCAAGGGGGATCTGCTGCACGGGATTATGCATTGGGTTCTGTATAGTGCGATCTGATAGTAGAGCTGAGGCATAATTGATCACATTGACAGCTGAAGCAGAGGAGACAGGATATATTAATAATTTAGAAGTGTTTGCAGAATGATGCCACTGATACGTAGAAACGTGAGAAGAAAAAAACAACAACAAAAAAATAGATTGAATAAGTGTAAATATATGGTTATCCACACAGGATATAAGAACGAAATCAGTATGTTATCAAATGGCAAAAAAAGTGTTTAGTTTAGTAGTGCTGTAAAAGAATTAAAATACTTGGGCATAATTGATGTTTTGAATGAGAGGAAGTAGTAGAATACTTAAGAATCAACTGTTGGCTTGGGAATTTATAAATATCATTTGTAAGACAAACAGAAGAATTTTTTTTCTTTCCCCCTAGTGCAATCAGATCACCGTAAGAATACTTCCTGTAGTTGGGGGCATCCACTGTGAAAGAAAGATAAAGAATTTGGGGAGAACATACCAGGAGGAACCATTACAGAATGAAATATGTATAGCCTTTAAAGAAACCATCCTAAGAATATTGACATGTGTGCTGATATTTGTGA
The DNA here is from genome assembly GCA_013399095.1 of Psophia crepitans. NCBI lineage: Eukaryota > Metazoa > Chordata > Aves > Gruiformes > Psophiidae > Psophia > Psophia crepitans. Next base: position 36,198 of record VWZZ01003992.1, read on the forward strand.
TATACTTTGAAAATGCAAAGCCCGTGTTAAATGCATATCCTTACAATGGCGTGCTGTAGCAATGCTAAAGATAATTAAAAAGAAAGATAATTATACAAAACCCTTAAGTAAAAAAAAATGTTAGCTAGACTCAAAGCAATTGGACATTTTCAAAGCACATCTACCTTTTATAAATAAAAATAAATGTTAGCCAAAAGCGTGTCTAGGCTGACTTAGGATCTAACAGTTCTGTGGCATTTGGTGGATAACTGAGTTATTTGTAAACAAATGGATCTGGATATTAGCCTGACATCTAAAGCATTTTCACTAATGAGATGTTAAATTAGAGTTTGGACACAGACCTAAAATTTGAAAACTCTCCAAACAGTCGAGTCAAAATGAAAGGAGCTGGATTTGATTCCTGGACTTGTCATCAACCAGGCGACCTTAGACAGCTTGCTTTATCTCACCATGCTTCTGTTTTCCCATCAATAAAACGAGGTTAATGATACTGACCTCCTTTTCTGAGACACTTTGAAAACCCCCAGATATTATCATTATGTTGCAAGAACTTGCCTTGTACAGTTTGTTGCGCATTATTTCAATGTTCATTTCATCCAGGTCATTTTCAGACAGACAGTCTTGAAAGAAAGCAGCTGAAAGCAGAGTTTATTATATTGCAGTATAAATCTACATCCTGATAATATGCATCTCTTTTCTATTGCCTTTCACCAGTGTGTGAGTAAGGATCTAAGTTTCTACTGTACAAGAAAGAGTGATATAATAGAGAGGAAGAGAAATCCTCTTGATTTTCCCCTTACCCTCCTATTCTTTCCTTTTTAATGAGAATCTGCTGTGAAGGGAATCAATCAGTGCCATAGCCAGAGTCCACATCTCCAGAGAGAATCAGATGAGAAATGCTAATGAAAGCCCTAATCTTCTCTGAAGTATATGGTTTGGGCATTAGGGAGACTGTCTAGTGAGGGACATGAAAGATAATTTTTGTCTTAAATCATGCAGGTATTGTGCAATGGTTAAGGAGAATCATCTTTCCTACTTTCCCTCTTCCTTTCTGAGTATGTCTGTGGAGGAAAGGAAACAGGTTGCAACTGGTAAGGAGCACAAGCTCTTACTATGACCATCTGTGCTTCCAGGTCCTCTGCAGAAATGGCTGAAGAGCAAGCTTTTGAACAGAGAGGCAGAGGATGAAGTTCATCTGTGCAGCTGGACTGCTTAAAAATACTGTGTTCATAACCAACAAGAGTGTGCCAATCCCTCACCATTCCTAAACTGTCAGTGGGACAGACCAGTGCTGCCTGACAGTTGTCTCAGACAGTAGCAATGGGAGATGGTATTTCACGAGAACATATGAGACAGGCTCTGTTTTGTGGTCTTCTCCCTTCATACTCTCCCAGCGTCCAGTTTTTGGATGAACAATATTAGAGGACATAGCACTGTCAGTTCCCTTTAGTATCATTTTGTAGATCCATTGACTGAGAGTTTGTCCTGTCTTTTTAAAAATTTTCTACTACTCTCTGCTTTTACAAACTTGTTTAGCAAAAAAAAATTCCAGAAACTTACTACCAGCTGTGTAAAAAAAAAAAAAAAGTTACCTGTTTTAAAAGTAGTTTTCTGCTGGGATTTGATCTTCTAAAAGGTTTGGTAAGCAACATCTCGCAGCTTACTGTGGACAAAGCACTGCCCTTGGGACTTTGTAAACAATGTCCATATCTCCCATTAGTCTTGTGCTCCCCAGACTGCAGTCCAGCCTTGTTAGTCTGTCTGCACACGACGGCACTACCCCCTTGCTCATTTTAGCTGTCCTGCTCGGTAACTTCTCTGATTTCACTGTAAGGGCTGTGGGTGCCCAGGCGCTGGCAGCGAGGGCTGCAGAGCGGCCTTTGGCGGGCTGCTCCATGCTGGACACAGCTGGTTCCAGCCAAGACCCACCACAGGGCACAGATGAGCCCCTTAGCCAAGACGGCAGTGCCACTGGGAAAATATATTTAATAAAGGGCGAAACCCTCAGAATGTAGAGAGGAGGAGGGAAATAAATTGTGAGAAACACCAAGGCCAGAGAAGGAGAAGGAGTTGCTCCATGGTGCTGGAATAGGTAGCCCCTGCTGCCTGTGGAGGACCTGCGCTGGAGCAGGTACTCCTGAGAGGAGCTGCAACCCCTGGAGAGCCCACACGGGAGCAGAGTACAAGTGTGAGGAGGAAGGAGTGGCAGAGAAAAACCCCCACGTACTACTGTAACCTCCCCCCAGTCCTTGCGCCGCTCATCACCTCTCCAAGGGACTGAGCACAACCTGTAGTGATAACAAGGCGGCAAAGGAGACGAGCCTGGGGCGAAGGATTGGGAAAGTGGGGAGGAAAAGTCTTTTCCCCAAGTGTGCAAATGTTTGTTTCTTTCTGCTTGTTTGGTTGTTTCCTAATGCCTGAATCACTAATTAAATTACCCTTAAAGTATTAGTCAACAATAAATCACATTAATTTTCCCCAAGATAGAATAGAATAGAATAGAATAGAATAGAATAGAATAGAATAGAATAGAATAGAATAGAATAGAATAGAATCATTAAGGTTGGAAGTGACCTCAAGGATCATCTAGTCCAACCATCCCCCCACCANAAAGTATTAGCCTGTCACTAGTTATCTGCGAGAAGAGGCCGACAAATCTGTTTTGCCTGTGACCGTACTTGGTAGGTGACCACAGCCCACAGTCTCCTTTTTTCCCCCTGTTTTCTGCTCCATTGTGCTGGGGGTTGAGGAGGGGGCTGGGTGGGAGTTTGGCTTCTGTCTGGGACCAACCCCCCTTGAACCCAAATCCATTTACAGTACTCAAGATGGGGGCGCACAGTGGTTTCACATATGTTCAAATCCATCTAATTCCATCTTATTCTCGGTACCCCTCCCAGCAATGCCCCACAGCTGTTTAGGTTTTTTTTGTTTCTGTTGCTGCTGCTGCACATTGAGCAGAGTTTCATCCCAATTTCAGAATGCGACATTCCCAAGCCTTGCTCTGTTTTGCTTTTAGATTTAGTTTTTCAAAACAGAGATTTTCTCTGGTTTTGAATCATGCCCAAATCCCAAGAGGGAATCTAGGTTCTACCACAACATCTAATATTTATTAGTAACTGTCTGCTTCTTGATCCTTAGTAAGGGATAGGCAAGATTTCATCTTACATATTTTAATTATAGATGCAGATGTTGAAATAAAAGTCTAGATGTTCTAAATCAGTGGCTACTTTGGGTACAAAAGAGATTCATTGCACTTCTTGAGTAGCATGTTTCTTTGTGTCTGCTACCCAAGGTTGATATAGAAGTTGTTAATAAGTGTTACTAGAAAATGTCCTGAACACCACTTCAGAAGGGCTTGATCCACACTTCATGTTTTGTGTTACTAAAACAGCATATCCAGTGGAAAACATGCTACTCCATCTGAGTTATTCTTAAGAATATACAGGATGAGTAGTTTCAGGAAGCAAAGAAGAAATAATTTAGTGTTCCTACCTAACGGTGTGTCAACCAAAATTGCATTGAACAGTTCAGTGGGGTTTGAGGCAATGCTGACTGCTTCCATTTGCTCAAAACTCCCCAGTGGATGGCACTTGGGAACAAGTTCAGCTATGGGCCGCTGATGTAATGTGCCAGTTATTAAAAGTATTACGTTGTCAATCATGTAGCTGTATCTGTATTTGAAAGAAAAAGAAATGAACCTTCATAATGAATTTTCCTTTGAAAAAATACAAACCCAAGAATTTTGAAAATTAACAATAATAATAACGTCAGAAACAACCACAGTATTTCCAGGCTTGTGTCTTCACTCTGTATCAATGTCTCATTTCTCAGAAACAAACAGAAGGTTTTAAATAGCAAGTAGGTAGCACACGGTATTAATTTTAAACATATGACTGAGTATGGGAATGAGACACCTGTAAAGAAGGGGAAAATGAAAAGTGAATATAATAAGCGTTTACAGCTGTGAATGTAGATTCTCCATAACTCGTGGCAATGAATGGTATTGAAAAGTAAATCACCTGAGCCAGCAGCTTCTCTAGTTTGGGATTTTGTTATTTCATACAGACCATCTGGGCAGAGAAGAAGTGCGTGGGAATCTCGGCACTAAAACTGCAGAGTTCATACACATGGAGCAGTCTTGGGGCTTTCTTCTCGCTCAGCTTTATACATCCTCCCACGAGGAAACTTAAGAACAGGTTCTCACGGATTTCTTCTTTATTGTTAAAAGTTTTCTTTTCAGTATATGTTTTCTATCAGCTTCTTACTAGTTTTACTGTTGAAGGGGCTGATAAGGGTTTTGTCAGTGACTTAGAAATGTGAAAGCCATTCCCTTGGGATGTTTATAGCAAGGATGCCAGTCTTCAGCTTGTGTTGTTGACTCAAAGCACAGCTAGAGACGTGAAGAGATCTCACACAAAACCTGGGAGGGGCCCCAGGGACCTGGTGAGATGTAGTTCAATGATTTAATAACTGTGTAAAATACCTTAAACTAGTGTCTCCATTATTAAAAAACAACAGTGTGGGGAGATTGTGCACATACGTGCATGCCAGTCAGTGTGAGAAAACAGCTGCCATAATTTTCCTATTTTCACTTTCATTTCTCCGAAGCACAAGGCAAACGTTGCATGCCTTCGGTCTCAGCTGTCCTAGGGCAGTCTTTAAGATCTGTTATATATTCACTTAAAACTGCTCAGCTACACTTGACACCTTCTCCCCTGAAAAAGTTACTTTATTTTGCTGCTATGATAAAAATACTCCTTAAAACTAAACCGAGCAGTCTAATACTCCTTAAAAGTAAGCTGAACAGTCTCACGTTCTTGTTATAATATATTAAAATGATAAGATCAAGGTGAGCAAACAGATGTCACTAATCCGTGTTGGCACACTGTTATGAAGCAGATCCTTGTTTTTCTTGTTGACGTTGTTTAAGCCATTCATTGACAAGTTTTATCTGTTTATAGCTGTATTGAGATCAGAACTTTCTCTTCATCTGGCATTAAACAGAACTTGTACTCTTTAAAAAAAGCTACTTGGATCTAAGTATCTCGCTATACACAACATAAAGTTTTTCTGGTTTTAATGTTCAAATGGTAAGGCAGGTATGTGATGTATTGTCTTTCCCCCTTTAAAAGAAGTCTAGAACTTGCCACTTGCCTAGGAATTAAATCACTGCCCTATACATCGTGAAACAGCTAATCGTGCATGAGTCAACCCCACAAGCTTCAATTTTGTGAGTTTTCTGTCTTAAATGGTATTTGAAAATTATGCCTTTTTTCTCAATCTCTACCACTCCTCCTGCCACTGTACACAGAAAAAATCTACTTCTATTCTTTAAAATAAGTTGGTGCAAAGACAACAGATCTTCATATATATATTTTCAGAATTTATATTAGCAAATAAAGTATGCAAATGTTGCAGTATAAAAGTAATTTTTCTATTTTTGAAACAATAGAAATTCAAGTACAATGCATTTACACAGTTTTAACTTGTAGCTTTTGCTTTGTGGTAAGCTATGTGGTAACTTACGTGATAAAATTCAGAAAAGTGGCAAGTGGTTCAAAAGCATGATTTCTAAAGTAATGAAATTCCGTGAGAAGTTTTGCTTTCAGTTTATCATCGATGGTGGAAATAGTGAGAGGGCCAGTTTCATTAGCCAAGAAGTTGCCATAGTCTGTAGTCTGTAGATGTAACTTCAGATCTGAAATTAGATACAAGAAACATGGTGAGAATAAACTGTCAATATATTGTCTACAAACCAAATTAAAAAAACACTTTTAAAATGTTAATTTCTAACATTATATTTTCATATTAAGGGTTTGATCATACTCTATTGAAAAGGTTTTGCCATAGATTTAACATAGAGTAAATGCATAATTCCTGCAAATTTGTACTGCGTTCTACCAGTAAGACTTACTGCATGCCACAGGAAAGCACAAATAATTTACACCTTTGTCAGAAGTTTCACTGACAACTTTAGTTTCCAGCCACACCAGGCGCAGTGCTAATGACTGCTGTCCTGAGCCCCTTCCCAGTCAAGTCTGTTCAATCTTTTGATTTCTCTGATTTATTAGGGCATCACTCTTGCACCATTATAATACATCAGTTGTTTTGTCTCCTGCATTCCTACGGGCTGTTATATATCAGTAGGAATCATCCTTTAACATTGTTAAGATCTTAAATTTTCATGTGAAACATTTAAATCTCAGGTAAGACTATAATCTTATGTTATCAGGCTGCGTGAAGAAGCGGAAAGAACATGTCTTGCCTGGCTCAGATTCTGGGCTCCACATGGCTTCTGCAGTGGAGCACTTGAAAGGGCACAGTTACACTCCTTTAACATTTCTGGTTTGACTTTGTCTGATTTATGGCTGCTGCTGTCAGATCCTAAGAAGCTGTTCCAGAAACTTGGGTTATCATGACATATTCTGTATGAGCTCCCAACCCTGATAACTGAGGAAAATGGGTTGACTAGACAACAAAGTTGAAAGAAGCTTTTGTAATATCAAAGAATTAATTTGACAAATTTCCTCTGCTAATTGTTTTCCACCATGAGGCAAAAGTAAGGATTTGAATCAGTTCTTAGCGTTCGAAGCAGTTTCACATTTCCTTTTAGAAAAACCCCTGCTATATTGCACGGTTATGTTCAAAGGCTCTATTAAAACTACTGTAAATTGTAGACTGAGATAATGTTATAGGCTTTAAGCATTCATAATGGTATAAAATCTGAACTGATATTTAGGGAAAAGAACAGCACTGACTGAAAAAAAGGTGTACCTGTACAGGAAGTTAATGTGCGTTAGCAAGGTGTGCATTCAGGATATATATTATCAGTATAGTACCTCCTCTTTCCTAAATTCCCAATGTCTATACTTTCTTAGTATGCAGTCAGGTTGCCTACACTGAGACTTAAAGCCAAAGAACTAGCACATTACAAATTCAACCTCCTACACCTAGCACTCTAGCTTACTGAGACAGAGAATCCTCAGTTTTCTGTGCAGTTTAGCTGCCACTCGAGCTCATTTTAGCAATTCTACCAACAGACTCTTGGATAGGATAGCCTTACTCAGCTAGCTCTCTGGAACTGTTAGCATTTCTCTAGGTCTTCCTACAACAGACTGAACTTATGCTAGTGGAGGGAATTGGTCTTTCAGTGGTCAGAGTCAGAAAGAGAGAAAGGTAAGAAAGATTGAGATATGCAAAAATGCTGAATTATGCCCAGAAATAAATCTAAATATGTATGACCAACTTTAAAAAAAACCTAATATTTTCATGTCACATCTACATTTCCTGTGAAAACTGATTTCTACTTTCTGTTTTTATTGCAAAGAAGGTAAAAATACTTGGCATATGGTGGGATTAGCTAATACTACCTCATTACACGCAGAGAGCTGAATGCCAGCCTTCCTCAATTCCTTTTCAGACAAACCACTGACACCTACCTTGAGTCACACTCTGTAGCATGTTCCAAACATGGTGGTTTTTCAGAGGTTTAGTACCTAAAGCAGCCTGCAAGCCCCAGATATCAGCCCCAAGTACTGGCCATTCTGAAGCACATTTAACATCATCATGAGATGAACAGAAACCAAACCCATCTGCTTGAGAGTAGCTTGACAAGACAGTGTTACCTTCCCCAGTTCTCTTATTGAATGAGTAGCTTCAAAATCCATAACCTAACATAACACACGAAGAATATTAGCTATAACACATTAAATAGCCCCACCTGGCTCCCAAAAGCTATAAGGTAAATACTATACTCAGGAATATTGGATTTATGACAGTGTCACTTCCGTGGCCTTCAGATGGCGATTTCTTCTGAATGGTTTGATAAATGCCAGCATGCATACTGTGTGTAAGAAACAATAGTCAACCCTATATCATGGCCTTGGCCAAAACAGTTGAGAAAACAGTCATCCACAAGCTCCAATACCATATAATATCAATCAGCAATGTCATATTTCATACTGTGGCATAGTTCAGTGCAGCTCAGAGACTCTTCTGCTGGTCTTAAATGATCTCCTGGCTGGTGGCATAAATAAGACCCAGGGACTAACACAGTCAGACACTTGTATTGTGACCTGATTTTCAGGGCCAGGTTGGATGGGGCTTAGGGCAGCCTGGTGTAGTGGAGGGTGTCCCTGCCCATGGTAGGGGGGTGGAACGAGATGATCTTTGAGGTCCCTTCCAACCCAAACTGTTCTGTAATTCTGTGATTCTACGACCTGGCAGGAGTAGATGGCCGAGTGTTACAGAGGGTTCAGACATTCCTGTTCACCAAAACTTTTTAGTGATGGTAGCTGCTCCTTTTCTGAGGGACCTTTGGAGACCTACACAAAACCATGGGCTTTTCAGCATGTCCGTGAGATCCCTAGCAAAGAAAATTCCTGTATTTTAGCTGTCACTATTATTGCCACACATCTGCATCGTGTATTTCCTCATACATTTATATGCAAGAAAATCATATGTAGGAAATGTATGGTTTTAGATAATGTGATTTTAAATCACATGATTTTACTCACAATTGAGCAGCATCCAAACACAATTAACAGCGTGTCTAGAGGGAATTAATGCGCATAGTGAGACGAGGTTAAGATGAATGCGGTTAAGACAGAAAGGATGCTGATCAGAAAGGAGTATTGCAGGAACTTGAACAAAGCATTAACCTGGTCTCTCAGCATCAAGCACACAGAGTCTTGTCTGACTCCTGCTCCCAGTTTTCAGCTACGCTGTTATTTCAGCCACCGCATGCTGGCGTGTCCTGGCCCTGGCAAGTTAAATGAGCTTATCTCAGTGATGTTGGTAGGAGCAGAGCTGGGCTGCTGCAGTAGTCTTTCCATTGCACAAAGAAGCAAGGAAAGGATAAAGTGCTGAATTTAACACACACACACAGACCCTCCGTCTTCAGAGACTGTCAGCAGGGTTCCTCTGAGGACCCCGTTCCCCTGAAACAGATGATGACATACAGCCAAACTAGTAGCACGCCGCGTTGCAGAGTTCTCAGCCAGTGTTGCAGCCCACAGAGTAGCTCCATGGAAATTGTAAGAATTCAAACAAGCCCAAAAGGATGTGTAAGTTAATCCTAAGGCCTCTTACCCCTCTCTGTGTGGGCCTGAATTAAGAGGGCGCAGTGGTACCATAAGTCAATTAACATCCTCCTTTTCTAATTTCCCTCTCACAGGTACACTTACTCTGTGATTATCAAGCAGACGTAAAGCACTAACCTGGGGTTTTTCTTGTGGTTCTTCTGTTCTGACATTATGGTTTCCCCTCTAGAGGCACTCAAACCACTTTGAAATTAAAAGATCTTTTTGATTCTATTTATGGGTTACTTGGCATTGTTTTGATTTTGTTTCTGCTTGGTTTTTTTTAGCATACTTATAATATTTTTATTTTAAGCCAGTTTTTGTGGTATGGTGCTATGCCACAGAATGCAGAATGGGGGAAATTTATTACCTTTTACTGTGAAGACGTGAACTGAAGGCACTGTTGGACAAGCACAGTAGTACTACAGTGCAAATCTACATGCCAGATCTTTTAATTTGAAACAAAGTATAATGTATGCATAAAGCTCCATGTTTTACTTTAGAGGTAAGTGTCTGCAGTTTTGGTGCGCTGTATGCTTGTGGTGTACGTTCAGTATTACAGCATCCTTTATGTGTAATATAGCCAGAAGTGTATTTAGCCTCATGTACAAACCCAATTCTTCTCGTATTTTCATTATAAATAATACATTTGATAGATAACTGGTGGGAATCTCTTAGCTGTCTAAAAGAAGTGGGAAATGTTACAATGGAGAAAGAGAGGTAACTGAACAGAGAAAAAAGGGAAGTGATGGTAGTAGAGATGTGCTTGTAGGCAGGTTGATGAAGGCTGCTGCTTCTGTTGCTGAAATAATTTGCATTCTAAAATTGAATGAATGTTAGAAAGAAGAAGGTTTAAAAATAAAACAGTCATTGTTCTTTCTACTATAAATCTTACTTAGAAAAGGATTTTCTCTCTCTGTTGTGATCTGTCCATCTGTTGCATTCTCTTAATAATGTTGAAGCTTTATGTATCTCAGAAATGTCTGAAAACTACTTCCTGGCTGTAAATAACTTTCTTGTAGCATGACTTAAAATTTATATAGTTTTTTTTAACTATTCTTAAGCAAGTAGTCTTCTGGGAAATCCTTTTTTCTTGTATCTTTTAAAAAATATTTAAACCTGTATTTTTTCATCTTACTCAGAAGCAACTAGGATTTTATGGTTGGTTTTCTTTTTTCTTCATGGAGCCTTTGATGGCATCATTTATTGAGCTCCTCTGCAGAGACAAGTGGAGTAACAACAAGGTTTAATAACTTCCTCATTCTGCCCTTTGTATCTTTTATAGATGTTTGAAGCTCTATTAGCTTTTTTCTGAAGTCTGTATATTTATGGAGCAGGACTTTTTGACTTAAGCAATTAAATGCGATATGAAAAGTATCTGTAGAGCCTTTAAGTTGCATAGATCACAAGTGCTGATACAAATAGGCTATGGAAACTGTTGATTTTGTCCAGCTGACATAAGGAGTAGATTTCAGCTCTCAGAGTAAGTGTATACATGTGTTCCTTGTGTCTAAACTGCCGTTGTATGAAATAGAGAGCTGATACGGCTCTCCAGCTTATCAGCTGAAGCAGGTCCATGCACTCGATCAGTTGAATAGTCTCTAGATCCCATTGACTGTACTGGCAATCTCTTCTTTAACTGTAAGGCGACCTTGATCCTGCTGACACGTAAATACCTGCATGTATCTATTTAAATGTAGTCGTTTTGTTGTTTTAATCTGCAAGATGAATGGCAAGCAACCTTCCCAGAAGTATGTTGTTATTATATTGATAGTTTAGACACCCTCAAAACTCCATTGTGTATGGGAATCATCAGGTTCTGCGCTTCTCATTTCCCAAAATCCATTACTGCATACACAAAGCAGCCAATGCTTAAAACAGAGTGATCTTATTATTTTTCCTTCTTCGTTTTTCAAATTCACATATACTGCATGTCAAAGAAATAATTTGAGTGTATAATCATAAGTTTTATTTTGGAGTCAGGAAAAGAAACTTTCTGTTCCTTTTGAAAGGTGATTTTTTTTTCTGTCATAACTTTTTCCTGCTAGGTGTCTAGAGGTGTGTCATGTGATTCTTTGTACCAGTCTGTCTTCATCAGGTTGTGACCAGTCTCAGCCACAGAAAGCTGTTTTGGAAACTGGTGTGTGTTCTCATTATTACTGTGGCAAAGTCACCTTGAAGAAAGCTTTTTTTTTTTTTTTTCTCCTAAGCTTGAGAATGGCGAGAATGGCTCCATTCTATATTTGTGAAGCCTGATTTTCTCTTCCTGGTAAGTAGAATGTCCCCCACTGCCCTAAAACTCATGAAATAATAAAATAATAAAACTATATCTTTTACAGAGAAACTCATAGCCAAATGATAAGCTTTTAATAAGATTTTGGGAACTATTTTATTCAGCTGAAATGATATGAAACTTCTATCCCCGAACAGTTCTATAGCACAGTGAAAACCTGTGAGAAAGTTACCAATCTCCATAGGAACTTTATGGATGAGATTTCCAAACCTTATCAATAAACTAGAAATCCCATCATCTGGATTGCTCTGCAAATCGCAGTCTGTACAGTCCTGGGGTAATTTCTATGGAAAGCTATTAACTTCAATATGAGAACAGTTCTTCAAAGGACATCAGGGTTACCTCTGGTTTTTAAGGTAAGCTCTCTATACTCAGTCATTTACCTTCCCTTCTTCGAATGTCTAAGCAATGGTATTTCTTCCTAAATAAAATAAATCAGCAGACTTACCTTCTAGTGTCTCACACTGTGCTAAATTGACATAGTCTGCGCTTGTCAAGATCCCGGCTTTGAACCCTCGGACCAGACCCTCCAGGTAGCCATGGTCCACATTGAAGTAAAACTCTGAGTATCCCGGCATGGAGAAAAGGAGGTTTAGTCTCTCTGTTGGATACTTGATGGTACTGAGTATCTACCACCAACTGTTTTACTCCTCTTTGGAGGAGTGACAAATAGTCACTGATTTCCTGCCAGCCTATGATTGTGTTTTACCAACTGGTTTCTTCCTGTTTCTTGCTTCTAGTGTAATTCCAGTATAGTTGATACTTACACAACAGCCAGCCAGCAAATCCAGCTCCCTCCTGTCAGAGCCAGTAAATGAACCTATTATTGTTGAAAGAGAAGCCAAAACAGAGGTATAAAATTTAACCATTGCTTACAAGAGTGCTCCGTACGGACTGGAGATTGAGAAAGCATATTACAAAGCTTGGTAGCATTTTCACATTTCTTGAAGGTATTATATGCAGGAACTTATCTGTGGATACCTATTGAAAAAATATTTCTGCACTGAAATGGTGGGCTGTGGTAGAACATAGCCTGTTCAAGGAACTTTGATGGGGTTTTAGTGTCGCTGTATACCTTTTGGTTTTTTAACATTTTTGATTGCTGGAAATTTTCTGCTGCTCATCGCTATCAATGAATATGTATACAAATTTTAATATCTTTCTAATAATTGCAGTGAACATTAGACAGTGCCTATAGATGAAAGGTCTTTGAGGGGTTTAACTTTCATTAGCTTTTAAAGTGAGTATCCAGAATTCACCTCAAAACTAGAGTTTGTCCAACTTCCAACTGAAATACTCTGGTTATATTCACTAAGATGTGGAAATAACTCATGTTTTTACTCTTACAAAATTAAGATAATAAAAATAGGAATCTTAATTTCAATAATGCAGCCTTAGAGCCTTTGTAGACTTAATGATTTTGATTCAATTTAAACTCAAAACTCTTAAATCTATCAGTGACTTTTATACTGAACTGTTAAGCCTGCTGCCTCTCAGATATAGGTGCCCAAAAGCTGACAGTTCAAAGTGTCTATGCTTCTGTAGTCAACACAAAAAATCCTTTTTCTCCCTAAATTCACTAGTATATGCAACACATATTTGCAACCTTTGCTAGAAGGGAAAGTCTTATCGCACACTAGGTGATATGTAGATCTGCAGGTAACTGGAGCTCGGGATCGTTGCAGTGAGGTGTCTGCGTGGCGGCAGGGTTAGCACCAGCACCAGGAACTACAGCAGCTGTCTGCCATCCACATCTCAACACGCAGACTCCGCTTTCAGCGCTGTGAACACGTTTGGTGTATTGCGTCGGCTGAAGACGTGCAGCTGGGTTTTTCTATTGACCCCTTGCGCTGGAACGTGGCTGCAGTGAGTTGTGAGCTGGCAGCCACGGGGACAAGTCTGTGACCGTAAGACTTTCACCCGTGTCCTGGGAGCTGAGAGGTTGATGACAGCTTGGTACTCACCAGGTGATGCCTGTCCATACCGCCTCGCTCCTGGCCACAGCGAGGCTCTGCAGGCTGCGTGAGGAGGCACGAGGAGCCTGGGTGTTTGCGGCCCAAGCAGCCACCCGCTGCCTCCTCTAGGAAGGAGGTCACTAGCTAGCTGGCTTCTTGGCTGGCTGGCCACCAGCCGCCTGGCAGGCCGGGCTCAGCCAAGGGAGTAATTCTGCTGCACCTTGAGGGTCACGTTAAAGTTGCCTCAGGCTGGTCATTACCATACCTGTAACCAGCTGCCGGGGAAATAGTGACAGCATTTGGACATTTGAAATATCATGTTTACATAGGCAAACTGTAATTAGCTGAGTGTTCAAATGGTGCCGGGAGTATTGAAGTTTGTTCCTTGTAAATGAGGCTGCCAGTTCTAAGCTGGTCGGTTCCTGGCATTGCAGAGTTAGCCCAGCTGAAGAAGAGTGAGACAGGCCTATTAGACAATAGGAACAAAACAGCTCCCTCCCCCACGCAAACAATTTGCTTTTGTCACCCAAGTCTACGTGCCAGCAATGCTCAGAACCTCCTTGTGCAAGAAGCTGTCAGAAGAAGTTCGTTAATGATGTTTCAAAAGCCAGGGAGATTTTTCAGGACACATGACCGCTGTCAGTGCTTCCCTACTGACACATGAAGCTAACCACATTTTAACTTAAACCTACTTTTTCGTTGTTGTCGTCAGTATCGTTCCGGCACGTTTCACTCAACAGCCACTGACGTTAACTTTTTTCAAGGGAAAGAAACGAGGAGAAGTAATAACACGAGGCACCCATGATTGTGTACACTAGCAGCAATGTTTGTTTTTAACCAGCACATCTTTAAAGAGTGCGTTACATAAACAAGTAATGTCTCGCAGCAGCTGAGTTCAGGCCTCCCCCAGCTGCAATCACAGCGTGTCAGAACGTGGCACGTATCCAGCTGGTGGCAGTCCAAGGTTGTGCTGCCGACAAGCTTCCAAAACTTCAGACAGCAGAGCCAGTGCAGAAATGGCTTTGCAGTAAGTCCTAAATTTAGTAAGGTTTGGGGTCATGTGAATACTGCCTGGCAGGTGTACATACCACCACTGGTGATCCTCCAGCGAGAAAGTGCTACCCTGAGGTCCATAAATACCGCCAGGACCATCACTTGAAGCATTATCACTCGGAAAAGGTTCATGAAATCTGTGTATTTTTGAACAATTTCAGAAAACAGAAAAATCAGGCTAAAGTCTTGAGTGATTTTATCTGTTAGGGGCGAGGTCTCAGATGATACGATCTGGGTTAATAGACTGCATTCAACAACATCAAGAAATGCTCAGTTCGCTAGTTTTTTGTCACAAGAAAATTGATGAAAGGAGAGAGCTTTAGCAGCTGTTTAGACGCTGTGCAGGCATTTAGCTAATGCACTAAATTTTTGTATTAAAAAATATGTAAGAAAGCAAGTTCTGTATCCATTGTTGTAATTTCTTGTAATGAGTGACTAGTACCACATGAATTCGTTAATATTTTGTAGTGGTTAAGGTTTTATTAAAAAGTATAGTTCTTTATATTAATGAGCTTATTTATATAGAGCTGTGAATTGCCTTTAACAAGTTACCATGTGAGAAAATACGATACTCTCACCTGTTAAGTTTATGGAGTGCAAAGGTTGAGAAATTTTTATAAGAATTTTTTTAGCAGTGAGCTAAACAAATACTCTTAGCATGTTTGGGAGGAGAAGTTAATTCGGGTTAAGCAGAGTTATCAACACAAAAGTGTTCAGATCAAAGAACAGAATTTAACCTTTGATACTGGCAATTTTTGAGAAACTGTGAAACAAAATGTCTATATTATTTAACCACAAGATGTCATCATAGCACTGCTGTAACCCCCTTTTCTTCAGTTTCTTTAATCTCCACTGAAAGAAACTTGGAAAGAAGTGTGGAAAAAGCTCTGGCTTTTTAAATATTTTTTTTAGCTAATCTGAAGTTAACAATGTAAACCACATCTACTGATTATTTCCTCAGAAATGGCAAATAAATTATTTCCGTTTACTGGTATTTTTGCACAGATTTTCTATGAGCTTCCTCCTTTTTTCTTTTTTTCTTTTTTTAGAAATGTCGACAGCTCCTAGCCACGAGGGTAATACTGAAAAACAAATGACAAAGAATCAGCAGAAGAGTGAGTAAGTGGTGTTAAACTAGTGGAATGTTTACTAAATCACATGAATTCAAAGTTACTATTTTTTTTTCATTAGAAATACTTAAAAATGCTAAATTTTTTTTTTTCATTTTGGAATCTTATTTAGAAGTCTGTTTATAACAGCTTCAGCCAGGCAATTCTCTGCTTAAATTGTGGGTTTTCCTTATCCAGAAACAAAATTCAGTCAAGTCTTGACTGTGCCTTTGCTTACACATATAATTGTGAAACAAGTTTCTTCATCCATGTATATATTGACTCTTTTTCTTTGGATATGGGAGGTTTTTGATCTAACACTGACTCTGTACTTCCGTTCCTGTTAGTGGAAAATGCACCTCCCTGATTTGTAAATGAGAAGTGTTTTTAAAAACATAAACTGTTCTTTCAGCTGTCATCTTCCTCCCCTCAATAAAAAAAGGATTTTTGGTTTTTTAGGATCAATTCGGTAAAAATTGTTATGAGCTGTGCACTATTCAAATTAAAACTATTTTAATTTTCTAATGCACGTTAATAGTAACAAAACTGATCTGGAGACTTTTGAAATACAATGTTTTCAGTGTTTGGGGCTTTTTTATTATGTATCTTACACTGGCATTGAAAGTCAACTGCATCAAAACTGCTTGAATGCTGTAAATTCTGGAACGTTCTGCGGTAAATTTCTGATGGGTGTGACCCATTCCTTAAAAACCTTCCAAAATACGATCTGTGGAAATCCCTTATTTCCTGAAATAATGGTAGGACAATTCTGGTTTCAATATGTAAAGTGAGATTCAGCTTTTCTGAGCTGTTGAGTACCTGCAACTCTTGTAAGATAAGTATCAAGCACAGTTAGGTACCCCATGGGCCCTAGCACTCTAAGTAGCTAGAATCGTAGAATGATTATTAAGGTTGGAAGAGACCTCAAGGATCATCTAGTCCAACCGTCCCCCCACCACCTATTACCCACTAAACCACTTTCCTAAGTACCACATCCAACCTTTCCTTAAACACCCGCAGGGACGGGGACTCCACCACCTGCCTGGGCAACCCGTTCCAATGCCCGACCACCTTTCCGAGAAGAAATTTCTCCTCATCTCCAACCTGAACCTCCCCTGACGCAACTTGCAGCCGTTCTCCCTTGTCCTGTCACTAGTTATCTGCGAGAAGAGGCCAACCCCCAGCTCACAACTTCCTTTCAGGTAGTTCTAGAGGGCAATGAGGTCTCCCCTGAGCCTTCTCTTCTCCAAGTATGTAGAAGTATCCTACCATGGGTAGCAGAAGTGTAGCTCAACTACAGCAAACACAATTATGTTTGTCCCAGTTCCTGAGCTTTGCTGAACTGCTCTCAGCCACAAGGAAACAGCCCAAATGCAGCGATATCTGTGACTGCTTAAAAAATAAAATATATGAAATCAATAAAATAATATAGATTATATTTTCATAACACATATGAAAAGATAGACTGATGATAAGTTATATTTGTATAGACACAATCCAGCTACCATGCGGGACATCAGTGACAAGTGGTGTTCCTCAGGGGTCAGTACTGAGACCAGAACAGTTCAACATCTTTGTCGGCAACATGGGCAGTGGGATTGAGTGCACCCTCAGCAAGTTTGTTCAAAGACACCAAGCTGTGTGGTGAAGTCGACACGCTGGAGGGAAGGGATGCCATCCAGAGGGACCTTGACACGCTTGAAAGTGGGGCCCGTGCAAACCACATGAAGTTCAACAAGGCCAAGTGCAAGGTCCTGCACGTGGGTCAGCGCAATCCCAAGCACAACTACAGGCTCTGCAGAGAATGGATTGAGAGCAGCCCTGAGGAGAAAGACTTGGGGGTGCTGGTTGATGAAAAACTCAACATGAGCCAGCAGTGTGTGCTGGCAGCCCAGAAAGCCAACCATGTCCTGGGCTGCATAAAAAATGTATGGCCAGCAGGTCAAGGGAGGGGATTCTGCCCCTCTGCTCCACTCTTGTGAGAGCCCACCTGGAGTACTGTGTCCAGCTCTGGGGTCCCCAGTACAGGAAAGACATGGAGCTGCTGGAGCGAGTCCAGAGGAGGGTCACAAAGTTGATCAGAGGGCTGAAGTACCTCTCCTGTGAGGACAGGCTGAGGGAGCTGGGGTTGTCTAGCTGGGAGAAGAGAAGGCTCCGGGGAGACCTAATTGCCACCTTCCAGTACCTAAACGAGAGGCTACAGGAAAGCTGGAGAGGGGCTGTTTACAAGGACAGGGAGTGATAGGACAAGGGGTAACGGGTTTAAAATAAAAAAGGGGAGATTTAGATTAGATATTAGGAAGAAATTCTTAACTGTGAAGGTGATGAAATACTGGCCCAGAGAGGCTGTGGAGGCCCCATCCCTGGCAGCGTTCAAGGCCAGGTTGGATGCGGCTTTGGGCAACCTAGTCCAGTGGAGGGTATCCTTGCACATGGCAGGGGGCTTGGAACTAGATGATCTTTGATGTCCCTTCCAACCCCAACCATTCTGTGATTATATGATTCTATGCTTTCAAGCTATTTTTAAAGCATGATAAAGATGCATTCCCATGCAGATCTTATTGATAGCTAAGTGCCAACAAAAACGTACCTGGCTGATACACCCAGTGCTAACACGCCCCCCAGCCAATTTACACTGTCTTTGCTGAGAGTCTTCACAGCAATTATGTGCCCCCAACTTGCCTACCATTTGATTAGCATTTGATTGAATTTACATAAAATATGTCTTTTACTCCAGTTCCTTGTTAGAAGTGTTATTTTGATACTGAGTTCACAAACATCACTCCCTGATGTTATAAAATATCAAAGAGCTTCCTTTTTCCCCTCCCTTGCCTTCAAACGATAATCTAGCAGCTTTGTAGGTCAACAAGTCTTTTGTTTTATTGGTCTTTGTTCAAGGAATTACGTTCCAGCGTAATAAAAAGGATTTTATCGGAGACTTAAAGTGGTAAGTGGTAAGTCTGTGGAGAGAAGCCAGGAGAAAATCGTTATCAGTAGATGTAAACCTAGAAAAAACAGATTTGAGACAATTAACAAAGCTCTGGAATGCTTTCAGAAGCGAAGCTGGAATTTTTCAACATTTATATGCTCACTTATAAAATTGGGCTACTTTAGTGCAAATAATTTGTACTTTTGGGCACTGACATTTATGTGAACTTGGCAGCCTTCTGCTCAGGACTGAAACTCTGGCTAACTCTGATGAGGATTGCAAGAATTCAGATCCTGTGTTTATCTTGAAGGCCCTTAAGCCTTTTTCTGCAGTTTTGGGGGGTGAGTTTGGGGGTGGGGGGTGGGTTCTGTTAGCTTAATTTTCCATCCTCATCCTGAGAATTTTTTATGCTGGCGAGCACCTTTTTTATAGAATCATGGCCCGGTTATGCATTATCTGTCAAAAAAAAATCACAATCAACACATAGTATCTTTAGATTCCTTCAGGTATCATGAAGGTTTTATCCTTGATGCATCCTGAAAGTAAAATAAGGAGGATAAAACTTTGAGATAAAAAGTACATGCAATTCCATGTGAAGTGCACATGGTCTACTGTTTCCCCACATTTACGGTTCTGTGCTGTACCAGCTCCTCCGACACTGAGGACTATAAGGAATGGTTTCCTCATCACCGTATTATTTTCTAACACTGATGCAAATTCTGACAGCTTTTTTTTTTCTTTTTTTGACCAATTAGCCATTAATATGTCTTTTTGACGATCAACTTTTTCCAGTTCAAAAAGCAGCCAGATGCACATGAATGCAAAATGTAGCATTCTGTTAACAGTAAGTTGATTATAGATTACAGAGGTATGCTTTATTTCTTGCTCTGTAAACATACAGGTTGAGCAATCTGAAGCAACAAACATGCCTGTGAGTATACTGGTGTTACCCTGTGTATCATACCAGACACCTCCTAGTTGTCTTTTTATGGCAGGTAATTGCAAACCTCATAAGAAGACAAAATGGAATTGGAAAAATAGATTTACTTCGAAATGGTAGTTCCTTGAAGGGTAGAGTTGCAAAATATTAACTTCTGGATATCACTTAATACATTATATCCAACAAATCTTGTTTTGGATAAAGTAGTAGGAGGTATTGTCAAAATTCAAGTTTAAACATTGAATATAAGGCTAATTACTTTTAGTGATGTAATGGCCTTTGATATTTCTGAGCTCCTTCAGTTTTAAACATTGATGTAAGGAATTTACTAGATGCAGAACATTCGTATTGTTCTTGTAATTTGGTGTTTTTTTTTTCTTTTGCTAGCTGCCACCACCACCTATCTAAATTTTTAGTCTTCGAAATAGATTTCAGAAAAAAGGATAAAAGCTTGAATTATAGCATGGATTGAATCTGATTATGACTTGAGAGAAAAGCTGCAAGTGTGAAATCTATTAAATCTTCAGATCCAGAGTGAAAGAGAATAAAATTAGAAGCATTAAATTCTTGCTTTCAGCTGTCTTCGTATTATGCTGTCACTTTAAACTTGATTTCCAGTCTACTGGATAGTAACATGTTCCTAATTACATTGTGTCCCTGTTAAATAATTACTAAATCACTGTTTTGTTTTGTTTATTCCAGACATTGGAGAGAGACCTTCTATTAGTTCTTCCCTCATGAAACATAGGGTTTTGCACCAGTGCTCACAGCACTTTGTGTTACTTTACAGTCTACAAACATTATGCACAAATAGACAATGTATAATGCATCATGTAGAAACAATAATGTGCACAAAGGCAAGATGAGTCTCTTCATATGGGTTAACAAAGTCTTTGATTTAACATTTGAAATCACAAAATAACTTTGGTTAATAAGAAATACTAGATAGGGTCCAAAATGAGTGGTTGGTGGGCTGTTTTGTTTTGTTTTGTTTTGTTTTTGTTTTTAATTTTCAGTATGTTATTCAATGTAGAACAAATAACACAAAAATTAATTTGAAAATCAACCAGCCCTAGTTGTTTTCTGCTTCCTGACCCAACTGAAAATGGAGCATGTAGGGAAGAGAAAAGCCATCTTTCCAGAGGGCATGATTTTCTAGTACTTTAACTCTGTTGACTTCCCAATGATCAATAAGTGGAGATGATATGGATGTGTATGGCTGACAATGAATAGCTCAGTTAAAGAACGTAAATATAGGGAAGGTCTGAAAAAAGTTGTGAATAAAGTCAGAAACCTATGATGTACTGTGCAATCAGAACTCTATTTCAATAGGGGGGTGAATAGAACTCAATTCAAGATTAATATAATTTTTTTGCCTCCACAAATCCAGTAGATTCAAAAAGTACGTTGTTCAGCCTCAGACTTAAGCCTGATGTGTTACAAATTTCTCACTAGATGGAGCAATAGTATCCTTCTTAAAATGCTATCCGGTCACTGAACTTCGCCAGGACGTTCTGAGCTAAATCAGTATAAAATCATTGTAAACGGGGCATTTGAACTTGGGAATATATTTTTATTTGCTTTGTATAGTTGTTTTCAATTTCTGATAAACATTTTACTAGCTCTGACACCTCTTAAGGATTATAAAAAATGTAGAATTATGTATTTTAGTGCTTTTTTAATCCTCACGTTCATGAGTGCTATATAACTGATGGAGAAAGTAACAGAAAACAGTCCAGGTAACAATCTAGTACTAATCCCTTTTTTCATTTAACACATGAAGAAAACACAGAAAGAAAAACAAATTATGGCTCATTTTTTTGCATAGATAATTGCCTAGTTACAATTCTCCAAAATGTCATTTTACATAAATGCAAGTTTTTGTGATTTTTCTTAACATTTTACATCAAAATCTCTTCAAGAAAAATTACTTTAAAAGATAGTGATACTTAAATTAAGAAATAAAGAAAATTTCAATCACAGTCTATCTTCTCAAGATTTTTCATTCAAGAAATATTGGTGGTAAGGTTTAGAATTTTTCCAGTTATAGCGTTTATGGCAAAGAGATCCTGATATCAAGATGATGATCTTGGTACCTGCATGAATAATGATAATTTATCAAAAGATTAATTTATCTTTTCTACAGGACTATATTTTCCAAAGAAAGATCAAAACATTTTTACAAGAAAATGTCAAGGTGATAGATTTTTAGTTTTTATTCAGTGCTCAATGGTATTTATTTATTTTACATTTTAATCCAAACATTTCAGTTCACAATTTGATTTCCTTATGTTATGTTATCCCAGTTCTTTACCTTCAGGCCTAGAACGTAGTACGTGAATGTGTTTTTATTCTGATGATTTATGAAATGACTGTTGTTTTCCAATCTTGCAGTTGTTCGGTCTCTGATGCTTTTTGAAAGAGCCATTGGTTACAGTAATGGCCAGAATTAATTTATAAAATTCAATCAATATATCACATATTGATTCGCACCAAGGAAGGAATTTAGTCTCATAATGCATTTGTTTACTTCCTTTCCTCCACATGCCGCAGAATTATAATGATGTTTGTTTAATTATATAAAAGGATTAGAAAATAAATAACCACCAGATAATAACCATGGATACTGTAAAGATAGCTTAGGACTGCTGCTGGAAGAGCTGGTAAAATAAATCCTAAATTTACAAAGAAAGCACATTGTATTCTCTTACATTTTAATAGATGACTTACTAGCTGTGAAAGCTCTTGTTGATAGGTTGTTTTCTCTCTGACACACTGGAATCTCATTCATAAATTAATCTCAGTCTTCAATAAAATGGCAGAGTTGGGTTTAAAAAATTACCCCGTATTTTTGAAATCGGTATGTAGAGTTCTTTGAGTTCCTTTATTCATTCCTGGTTAAACAAAACTGTATGTCAATATTCAGCAGCACAATGGGTGACTGAGCTGCCAGAGCACACTGTCATAAGGACTTAAACACTAGAAGAAATGCAAGTACTGTACAAGATAAAAGTTCTTAATATCGCATTTTCCTACAAACTTAAATGAGCACATGAATCATGGAAGAGGTTATTTCAGAACAGTGATTTCATTTTTATCTTTTCCAGGAAAGAGTCATATACTTTCATCAAACAGTGCAAATATATTTAATTAGTAATACTAATGCAAGTGTAGTAAATAGTCTGGTGCTGCCTCCTTTACTGTAAATAGATGCTTTTTCTAAATATCATAATTTTCTTCCTTAAATGAGTAAAGAAACTGATGTTGCCACAACAGTAATTTGTAATAAAAATGTATGAAAATCTTAAAGTACTTCGAGAGTAGATGATCTGGTCCACAATATGCATAACCAGCACATTCCTGTTTGCATATATAAAATCAGATTCCCCAAACTCAGACATTAAACTTTATTAGAAAATGTGATGATTTTATGCAGTCATAGAAGACAGGTAGAGGACTTGTTTAAAAATAATACTGTGAAATGCTTGGTTAATTCCCAGATTTCCCTGTGCTCTCTATATTATCTTGAGCAAATTGCATTAGCAGTTCCTTGCCTTTGATATTATGAACAAAAGCAAAATACAGCAAAGGTTTAAGCTGGTACTGTACATACAGTCTTTTCACTCGAATTGGTACATGTGTGAACAAATGATTAGATATGGAAAGAACTTCCATTATAGAGGAGTTAATTGACCAGAAAACAAGTTAGGTTGGCCTTCTTACAAAAATTGCTTTAACTTATACTTATCTTCAACCACTGCTATAATTTCAGGTGAATCTACTTATTCCCAAGGAGTCACATAGAGTGCATAAATATGAAACAAGTGTAGTCAAAAGGTGATGCTGAACAGCAACTAGTTATTGTCTTGAATTTAAAATTAAATTCATAGAAAATACAATTTTTTTTCTGCATAGTTTGCCAAGTGATATATTAGTTAGATACATTAATTTTGCTGCTAGATTTTTGATTTAAGGAATTTGATTTGACTATGACCCAGAGAATTTCCAAGTGATATTCACATGGTAGTGATACTTCTCAATTACTTTAAAATATTCATGACTATAAAACAAGACACCATGCCGAAATTTACCAGGATTAGTTTTTAAATTTTTGAAAGTTTTGCTTTTTTGTTAAAAAAAATCATATTTTCCTTCCTCTTCCTTCCCTTCTCCTGCAAAGCACATAATTCTTCTTAAGTGCGTGTTGCTTCAGTAGTTTTTTCCTCAGTTCATATCCTCTATTCACTGATTTTCTCCTAATTCATGATGCTATGTATTCATGCCTGCAAGGATTCTGCAGAGCTGTCTTTCTACTCCTGCAACAGTAATATCACATCTGATCAGGTCCGTAATTGTTTTCGTTTTTAAAGGTTCTTAAATAGAAGGGAGTTTGTCCCACTTTGTCTGGCTTGTGTAGTGTCTGCTCATAGCTGCCAAAGACATTAGTCCTCTTCATCTTTAAGTGAGTCTCCATGGACATAAGAATGCTGATTGACCTCCCTGCCCCATTCATTGACTTCTTAACTCAGATTCAGTTTGAAATTCCCAATGTTAGCTGTAACTCAAAAGACAGATTGACAGAATATCCTTAACTATAAAAATATTTATTTGAGCTTGGACTAAAATTCTGAGCAGATTTTGCTGCAGTGCTGCAATTTGAGATCAAATTCATCTGCTGGTAGGCTCTTTAAAAGGTACATTTTTCTCTTACGAGTTTTTATGTATGACAACTGTCAAGGACTTTGCAATTAAAATCGTTCAGGCAAGTGTGGTATTAATTAGAATAAAACCACACCTTTCAATAAAGAGAGTTTTAGCATAACAATATATTTTGAGTGGTTTACTTCATAATTTCATAACTGAGTTTTGCAATTAAAACAGAATTTATCATAAAGATACAAATAAATATTTTTAAGTAATCCCTCTGAAGAGAGTCTGTTCACTGTATGTGAATTATTTCTCAATAGCAGTCAATTATTTGAGCCTCAGTGTTAACACATTAAAAGAATGAATTTGAACTTTATGAGTTGAATATATTTTTTTGTTTGTGTATTAAACAATTAGAAATTGAGCTATTGAAAGTAAAGGTGAAGATTTTAAACTGCAAATTGAAAGGGACTTGTAGAAATTTTGGGAGGAGAAACATATTCCTTTCTAACAAACCGCAGGCTATACAACTACTTCAGAGTTATTTCAGATACCTATTTCAGATGCCCTAACAAAGAGGAGAGAATAAAACTTCAGGGAAGATGAACTGGATAATCCATTAAATACTTTAAAACACTAACGTATCTATAACTCAAATTTTCCAAACTGTTTATTCACTTTTCTATTTCACAAACCTAGTTTATCTGTAGGTAGAAAGCAGTAAATGCTATATGTCCTTGAAAATCTAATCCATGAAGGATGGTTCCTAGGCTATAGGAGACTAATGCAACTGACTCCCAAATGACATTGGTGAGACCAGTGTCCTAATTTCCACTTGTCTCTGGAAAAAGCGCCTCAGGGTGTCTGGGATGGAGCGACCTTGAATGAATGGCCTTTTCTGGAATTTTTCTGTATGATTTTATGGCTACATCTTCCTCATCAATCAAATTAAAAGACAAACTACTGAGTAAAACATGGGAAGACTATGTTGGCAGCGTTTCGTAACACTTAAGTTACTGCTAATAGTATCACCAGAAGTGTCACTAAGGATAAAAATCACAAAATGAGATGAGAGGAAATGTTAACTGTCATACGAATGTTGCGTGTTTGAGAATTAGCTGAATCACCTCCTGAAGAGAGGATTGCTGTTATAATAGCAGCACAGTCGTTGTACAGAGGTCATGCATGCCTTTCCTGAACGAACATCTGGATACAAACACACACACACAAATGCATACATGTATGTGTGCAAAGAGAATATGTACAAGTCCTGCAGGACTAGCTCAGAGGAAAGAATGGTTCATTTCTAGAGTTCTCATTCAGTTCTTATTCTTCTAGCTCTGGAGATGACGTCACATTCTCTTCCTTTCTGTTAAGAGATAGAAAAATGTTGCTTTCAGTTGACAAAAACACCAGCAAGTTTCTTATGTAAAATCTTTAATCATTATTATAAAAACAGTTTTGGTTTGGTTTGGGTTTGGGGTTTTTTTTAGATTTTAGCTTTTTTCTAGGTAACTTTTCAAAGGGGATAAGCACAGCTTCGTTACGTGGAGTGAAAAAACATGTAATCTCAGGTATACCTAAACTTGACTGTCAGCTGCAAATCAATGTATCTACTTGTCTGCCTTTTAGCATCCTGATTATCAAGTAAACATTTTCTTTGGGCAGAATATTGCTTATTCATGGTACTATTTTTGTTATATAATTATTTATACGTTATTACAATAAGTGTTTATTAAACCTCTGATAATTCTTTTTGCTCTTCTTTGGATTCTTTCCAGTTACTTCACATTTCTTTTGAAGTGCAGCAGAATTTAAGTAAATGCTTTGCCTATGTCTGAGCTATGATGGGTTAAGGTATGATTAAGTGTACTCCAAAGTGAAGGTCTGGATTTTGTAAATGGTAACCTTCTGATAAGGCTGGTTTATGATGCTGTCATACACTTTTTTTGTCTCAAGACATTTATTCTCTCAAGTTTATGGAGAATATTAAAGCTCCAAAAACTTGACGTTTGGCCAATTACAAGGTATGTCTCCTTCTCCACTCCAGAGCCGTGGAGATCTACAGTTCATGTAGATATAAACTGAGCTTAACTACCGAACACCTTCAGCAGTCTATTTAAAGTGAATTTCAATGAGGATCTTAAATCTTTTTTCTGCCTTCTAAATATAGATTGTTCTTTGGGGTATCTATTCTCTGTCATTCAGACAAGCAGCACACAAACTGAAGTTTCAGGTTTCTCTATGAATGAAACGAACCGCATTTTGGGCTACTTACAGCCTGAAATAAAAGAAGGAAATAACTGTTATTAGAATTGATAATGATTTAATCTATAAAATCTAAATTAAATCAAAATCTATATGCCTTGTTTCAGACTACAAGTTACAGACAAGCAGCCTGACATTATTCCCTGTGGCCGGGGGGGCATTACAGGTATTTTGCATAGTCAGATTCTGACACTGCTGGAGAACTAGACAGGCCACAGATCTCATTTGGTTGCCATATTCTGGAGATATAAAAATAATTCTCTGAAATGTCATCTTTCTATTTCCAAAAGTTAAATGGACGGTATTTCACATTAATTCAAATGTATTTTGGATTAGTTTGTTTCCTTAATTTTTCTTCAGATAATTATGGTCTAAATCATTGTCTGCACACTCAATCATATATTACACCATAACTTTGTTAAAAATACATCATTTCATTGCTTTAATTTATTGTAGCTACCAAACATGGTGATTCAAGACATAAACTTCTCTAGGGAAGCAGCTTTTTCCATAATATGGTAATCCTGTGGCTTGTTGTGACTTGCCTTCAGAACTGCCTTCCCAGAATAACTTGGCACATAAATTTGACTTCATTAACTCAAGTAGAAGAAAATTGTATTATTTCTTGCTATCAACCTTATGATTTAATGACAGAGATAGGGGAATATTAGGGTATTTTGCCTACAAATTTATACAGAGGTGGACTTTACTTCAGCGCTAAGGGGCTGAAAATTATGATAATAGACTTAGCACTTAAATGGCAACGGACGTTTTCTCACAGTGCTACAGTAAAGTAACTATCAGTAAGTTTGGGGTTTTTTAACAGTGAAAGAAAATACTTTGTAGAAAGCTAAAGATCTCAACGAGGTCACATGGGAACAATTATCGTATTTGGTCTATATGTAAGGCTTTCCACTTTTAACCAAATGCGTATTTTACCACCATCACTGAAGATACGCATTAGCAACCTAAGTTCCATTAAACAGTAGACTCTTAAAACGTCTGAAGAACATGAGGGTTGCAGTATTCTGTGTTTCTGGCTCTAATGGGCTGTTTCAGGCAGATGTCTCTGGGTTAATAATGCTTTGTACTGAAATTTCAGCTCTTTGCACTACAGCAGCTGCTAAAATGAAATGATCTCTTAGTCTTTACTGGAAATGTTTTTATAAAAGCTGTATATATCCTCTTCCCATGTGTTGTATGATTTTTAGATGGGTTCAACAGAATTCATAAGGTTGAGAGTATCTTTCACATTCTTTCACATTCTTGATACATTTCAGTATCTTTCACATTCTTTCAGTATCTCTTTCACATTCTTGAAAGATTTCTTGAAGGCCTCTCATAGGTTTCTGAGAATTTTACACTCTCATGAATGTACAAAGCAATTACATGTAAGATGAACAGTAAAGAAATCAAAAGAAACGTAAAACCTAAGTTAAAATTTTCTTTTTCATATATTTTTCTAGGATCAGTTTTTACCATTTTGTGTCTGGTGAATGCAAAATGCTTTTTTTTTTTTTGGTAGCATCTACGATTATTTTCTTTTAGTTTCTTTTCAAGCAAACTGTATATCAGTCAGGAGAGAAGGCCAACACAGAAAGGGGAATCTTTTTGCTGTTCTCAGCAGTCTAATGGGAATTTACAGAGAAAACAAAACTAGACACTTCTCAGAGGTGCACAATAAAAGGCAAGAGAAAGAGCTATGAATTACAGCAAGAGAAATTCCGCCCGTATATAGACAGAAAAAAAAAAACCCATAAAACAACAGTTTACAAGTATAACCAAAAGCATTTCAAAAGCAAATGAGACTTTGACTGCATCTTCCCAGCTCTGACTAAGTTAATCTGGCATGAGCTGGAAAACAAAGAAGTGCAGATGAACCTTGTTACAAAACTGCTGCTAGCTTCACCCTTCCTGTAACATTTTGGGGGCAGGAGGGTAGCAGAATCCCTAGGGACAATCAGTAATTGATCTTAGATAAGGAGAAAGTCAAAGAGATTAGCCTGGGGCTGTGTGATTAGCAAGGCCACCAACAGTTTATGTTTGCAATCTAATTTAAAAAGCAATAAATAATTAAGACAATAGTCCCTAGTGGCTGGGAAGAGAGGGAAACACCATGAAAGGACGTCTGGACGTGTAAAAGGCGGAACCTGAGGTGGAACAGTTACCTGTTAGGACCCCAGGTACTGAGTGGTCAGTGCCTGTCCCCCCTGGTTCGTGGTGCAGGTCTGTGCTGACTGGCCCAGAGGAACTGGGATCTGATTTGCGGGTGTGCAACGTGACTGCCTGTGGCAGAATAGAAATCTTGGAACAGAAATCGTTGCTCAGCTGCTGCATCCATCCTGTTAATAGGAAAGTTAATAACTTTGGGATTATATGAGATGTATGGCTCTGTTTTTGTGGTTACCCATTGAATTCCCCTGTAACACCATCCCTGGAGATTTTAAAAACTCAGCTGGAGCAACTTGATCATATATCAAGATAATCTATGTTAAGCAGGATTTCAGAATAAAGAGTCTCCAGAAGTCTATTCCAACCTAAAGGCTTCTGCGATGTCATGGCTACAACTTACAGCTTAAACTTTAAGAATTTGGTGTTTCATGAATTCTTAAAGTATTTGTTTTTATTTATTATTGCAGCAACAGAAACTGCAATTTAAAAATGTTGAAAACCTGTGATGTATGGGTACATGATGACCATGTACCATCACGTTCTATGACCATCATCTCCTAGGATGTACATGCTTAAAAATGCAAAATAATTACTAGTTTCTGTGAGTGTTGAAATATTATTCACTGAGGAAGGTAATGAAATACTAAAATTGATGTAATTTATATGAATTTTAGTTTAAACTAATTTTTGCATATCTTTGGATCCCAGGCTAGTAGGTACATAAAAATCACAGAAGAAATGTCAATAAACTGCCAAATGGCCAAATTCCTTTCCTAGGCTAGGGAAAAGAACTTGAAAACAACATGGTTCTTGGGACATACACAGATCAGCTGAGGACTGGTCCAAGCACTAGTGTATAATCTGTTCCAGGGCCTCCAGTACTTCATGAATTTTGCTGAATTTTCGCCTGGAGCTTGAATGAAGGCCTGTGCATCCCTAACACAGTCTTTGACATTATTTATCAATGAATCATTCTGGTTTTAGGCAAATTACACCAGGCTGGTGTATCATCTGGAGCAACTTCTGTGGAAGGAGCTCTAAAGCAATGATGAAATGCAACAGTTGTGGTTATTCTTTGTTGTTTGTTTTTATTTCACCTAAACGTGCTACCATGCTCCACATTTTGCTTCAGAACATGACAAGTAGCATCCTTTGAGTAATCTATATGCAATAGTGAGTTAAAAGACAGTAAATATCTGTCCCAAAGGAAAAGGGAAGGAAAAATAGGCGATTACTGTTATGTTTTGGTTATAGCTAATCAGAAGATAAAGCAAGACATAAAAACTAGGAAATAGGAGTAATATGGATGATGCAATTTTATTGTTAGGCCAATCTCTCTCTGTGTGAGGAGATCAGGAATCTCTTCAGGAGGCACTGTCCAGAAACTTGCATGAACGGCAATAAAAAAGGATGTGAAAGACCTTCTGTGCAGGTCAGGGGTTAAGTCAGCAATGACCCTGTGTTCTTTTAGTATTGCAGTTTCCTGGTTCCCAAGAGGCTATGAATGACCTGGGACACTTTTTTAGTATCTATTTGCCACATTGCACCTCCTTCAGTGACGTTATGGTGCAAAAAATAAAGTTGTATACCCGTGTCTGACGTAAGAATATTTGTAAATAGCCTATGAACCACTTACAAGATAAGCATGTGGGACACTATGCAGTACTTTTAAAGGAACCATGATGAGGTAAGAGATTTAAATGAAATTTCAGTGATTCATATCTACTGAGTCTTGATGAGAATGAAGATTTTATGAAATTAAGTGAAAGGCTTGTGGGATGGTAAAACATCCTGACTGGTAACAGAAATTTAAGAATTTTGTACCAAACACAGTATATAGTTGTATGGTAGATTACATATATATTGTTTCCTTCATCTTTAAAAGAAAGAGAATAGAAGACAGGCATTTTAGAGGGAAATGTTGACTTAGTGTTGCTTTGAAGTTTCTTCCTTTCAAATGTTGATCTTAACCTTCCTATCACTTAATATTTTTGCTTATTATATTTGAATCACATTCCTGTGGGCTTTTTATGATATTGAGTTATTTTACTAAAAATGCTAGCTTCCCACACTACCCTTCCCTACAGTTTGGGTTAGGACAGGATTCTATTTTGCTCTAAATATGCTGTTAGGTGATTACGTTTTCCAAAACCCCAGAAGATAAATTTGCTTCCACTACCAGACAGCTAAGGGGATATGAATGACTTTGAATCCAAAATCCAAAGGAGAAGCAGCTAGTTGGAAAACAAGACTTACCTTGGACTCTGTGCATGTTAATATTTAGCAAAATAGAATGTCACATAGCTGTGTGGAAGCTTTCAAGTAAACAATCTGAGTCAATGTTAAAGATTTTAACTGAAGTCTATTTTAAATAGTCTCCATTGTTCAATCAGCTGCTTTACAGCAAAATTACCAATTTCTAGTCCTA
Organism: Psophia crepitans; assembly: GCA_013399095.1. Taxonomy (NCBI): domain Eukaryota; kingdom Metazoa; phylum Chordata; class Aves; order Gruiformes; family Psophiidae; genus Psophia; species Psophia crepitans. Next base: position 67,072 of record VWZZ01003992.1, read on the forward strand.
ATTATGCCCAAGTACTGACAACACTGCTGCCTGTGAAATAAAAGTGTCTTGTTATTAAAAGATCTATCCACTGTGAATGATTTAATTTTCTGCTCCTGAAATCATCTTAAATTATGTTGTTCATAAGAAAGTGACTGCAGACAGAGGGTTATTATTTGGACAAGCCTCTATGAATGAAAATTCAGTGGTCAGACTCTCATTTGTCTGCCTAAAGATGCTGTTATATTTTAGGTTCACTTCATTTTGGGAAGTTTGATGGTAACAGAAGAAGACAGTCTTTGCTGAAGCTTGTGTGGTGTAGGGAGGTCCAACTCCACTTCCCTCATCTAGCCTAACTGAGAAAAAATGTTAAATCCTGCTGAACAAAGGCAATATTGGGCTTCCTTGCAGAGAGACTTTAAATAGGGTCTTCACAAAGTTTTAATGGAAGTGCTTTATGCCTGACCGGTGTTCAACTGCTTTCCAAGCTGCTGGCGCACCATTCACTAACGTATGTCTGACTTTGGTTCCTACATGTTCCTTTTCTATTGTGGCAAGGAAGCCTTTAGGAAAGGCTTAGCCTGTGCGTGCTTGGTTCTGCAGAGGCCAGTGCAGAACTCAGCTTTGCAGAAGAGGACATCTCTCTAAGCAGACGGCATGCTTTCAAAAAGAGTTTGCTAGGTTGTGTGTTGAGAAGCAGTAGCAAATGTTTCTCCACTGGTGAAAAAAATGGCCCTGCAAAGGGATGGTATTGGGAAAATATAGTTGAGGCTGGAGCTGTGCAGGCACCACTTCTGCAAGCCGCACGGGCAGTACGACTTCTGTACGTTTTGCTACATAAAACAACCCTGCAAAGTTTTCAGCTGCTGTTACAGCTAGAAACTAATATCTGGAGACTAATTGCCTACTTTTTCCCAGATCCACTCTGTGTGTGCTTGATCGAAGTATGATGGGATACTTTTTTTTCTGATAAAGAAGAAGAAAAGATACCAAGTGCTCTTCAAATGCTTGTAACAGAATGTTTTCAAATGTGATTTATTAGAGAGCATTAGCAAATGAAGAAATTATAACGTACTTTTCATGTCTTATACAAAAAAAGATAATTTGGAAAGCTTGGATGAAATTAGTACTTATGACATACATTGTGTGGCAACATATATTTAGGTAGAAGTAATCCATGTAGAATAGCAATAACCTTTGGCTGTCTTTAACACACTCAACCAGTTAAACATATTAGAAAGGATTATAACTAACAATTCAATTTCTGGAAATCTTCAAACAGCAGACTTCTTTTTCTGGTTTTCTAAATTGCTGCAAAAGGGCAGATTGCTGCCTGGACCAGAACAGTAGGAAATTAGTGCTAGCAGCCACAGGTTGCCGCTGAAAACAGTGGAAGTGATTGATATCATTGACAATTTGCCCTCAGTCTGATTTTGTATTAAAAGCCATGGGTGGCACTGACGTATTTTTTGAAAAACAGTAACTCAGAATATTCTGCTGGAGAACCAATGCTCTTCTTGCTTAATGCTATGAGCAGATTTGTGTTGTCTGGCATTAGGATGTTGGATGTTAAAATGTGCATGGCTACATTTCCTCAATATTTGAGATAGTCAACAACAACATTATATTTCCTATACCTTCTTTTAAGAGGCATTTTGAATCTTTCAGGCTTAATTTTTTTTTCTATTAAACATTACTGAGACATCATAATTTGTTTTTTATTAAACAGAAGCTAATGAACCAATCACATATAGTCCAAAACAGAAAACAAGGACATTAATTCTTAGTGTGAAATCAGTTTAAGAAGTTTAATCAAATTTCCTTCATTCATCTATAGTGGCACTCCAAAGCAGATCCTAATTGGGAATGTACGTGCCGTTCATCACACAGTGATGCAGATGCAGTATCTAGGTCTCCAAAACATGTGACTCCAGTGAACACTGTACGGGTCAGTTGCCATTTAATTTCTGTTTCACTAATAATCATAAAGAATGCCATAGGGCCTTAACGGGCAGTAACCAAGCAGTGGCTTTTGAAATACCACTCTCAAATCTGAATGAAAATGTCTGATAATTGAATTTAGCTATGTCAGATCTTGGCTTGGGTTTCCTGTGTTTTCCTAGTGACATTCCTCCATGCTTCCAATAACATGGCAATTTCTATAGAGTGTGCCTGTGTGTGCAGGCAGGCAGCTCCCTGATGACACTTCTCTTTTGTCCCTGCAGCACAAAGAGGGATATGTTACTCTACTGAATACAAAGGACTAATTCTACTAAATCAGCTTGTGGGCCCATTAGTGGACATAGCAGTTTGTGAAATTTAATTAACAAAGATTTGCCATCACCTTTGCTAAATATTACTAAGTATTAATTTTCTTCATTATAAGCCATTTTGCATAATCTAACTGCTACAAATGCGTGTGTTTATAGAATATCTGGGTTTCGTTGTGATGCCTTGAATATGAAACCCGCAGTGATGGTAGAAATTTTCAGAATAATTTGCTTGCGTGTGAATTCAAGGGGTTTGTTGTCACAATTCAGTGGGATTCTTCCTATGAGCACAATACATAAAAATGGGTTTAGGGACGTGAGCATATGCACATTTTTTCATACATTGTCCTCATTTAAGCATATTAATAGCTAATATAAATAACTAGCTCATTACAAATGTGTGAAGACAAAGACACTTGGTAGTAAAATAATTATGTTACCTCTAGTCCAACTAGTGAACTGATAAACTACTTAGGATTAATGTTACACTGATTGCAGTTACCATCTGGTACTTCAAAATACAAACTATATTGCATAAAAGTGTTATTTGCTCTTCCATCCAAACTGAGATAAAAGCTACTAGACATGCTGCTTTGCAGTACATCTGTGGTTCCAGTTCTGTGCAAAACAAAGCACTTCAGATATTTTGAATATTTGAGAAAAAATCCTATTTGCAAGTGTTTAAATACTGCACCTGAGACAAGCACGGGATAGGCGAGGCAGAATATCACTGAGAGTTGGAGAAAAGTTCGAAACTTAAATGCATTCGCAGTGTGCATTAAAAAGATTTTTAAGTTTGTGAATTACTAAGTCCTCAGAGTTTTCACACTCCACTGTATATATCCTAATTTGGAAACAACACGGTTGCTTGAATCAGGACTGGAACTGCTAAACAGGGTGGAGACCCAGGCACATTGCAGCCTATGAGGCCCTCACCAAGATGTTTACAGGATTTTCCTGTCTACAAAGTGACGTTGCAGCTCATGCTCCTCTGCAAGTGCCTGGCTTTGCAAAGTAATGCCTATAGATAGACAGAGTATATATTTAATATTTGCTTGGTTTATTTGTTACTGTAGTCTAGAGTAAGAACCTTTGAAACTGTGTTGACGGATGATAAAATTCTTTACTGAATTTTGAATATATGAATTCTTTTGAATATATCCTGTTGTCAGTCTTTTATCTTTTAATCCTCCATGTTAATTTTTGTCTCCTAAAATGGTTTTCCGCTAAGATAGTTGTATGTCATCGCTTGCCTGATCGTGCGGTTCTAAGTATAAACAGAGCTCTCTCACTAGAATACGCCCCCCAATGTAGGCAGTAGGCTCAGTAATTGTACCTGAAGGCTCAGTGTTGCAACTTATGGCTCAAAGCAGGGCACAGATGTGCAGAACTGATGAAGCCTGCAGCTAGACATTATTAGTTCCCAAATGTACATGAAAATCAAGATCCATGTCCAAATTGTTTCGATAAAAATAATTTTATCAAAATTCTTTTACCTCCTGTATCATATTTACATAAGTGTGATAAATGTCCTTCATTCACAGAGTAGGATTTAGGGCATACTCATGGTACTGCAAGCAAATAATTTGGCATAATCCCAGCTCCTGCTTCTTGCTGATGGTATTTCCCACACTGCTCTGAACCTAGTAGACTATTTTTTCCATTATGGAAACATTACTGCAACTTTCCTCAGAAAACACTGTTTAAATAAGTCTGTATAAAAGTATAAGGTGTTTCATTGATGGGAAATGTTATTTTGCTGTAGGAAGAAAAAATAGGGTTTTACAGTAATGGTTATTCTGTGTGTTCCTAATAT
>VWZZ01003992.1:71153-89158 GCA_013399095.1 Psophia crepitans
TTACTATTATTATATGTATTTCCTATTAAATTGTTATATGTTCATACATGCATGGCATTTCATCTACTGTCCTTTTCACAGTGAAATAAGTCAATTAAACATGAATTTAAACTGAAATAAAATAAGACCAGTGCTGAAAATAGTTTAAAACCTCAGCTATAATGTCTGAACAGTTTTATCTTTCAGATTTGAATTACTGGGTTAACTGCCAGAACATGAGCGAGCAGTCAAGGAGTATTTTTAAAGCCTAAATTCGTCTACATTTCTCCTTTTCAGATCCAAAGGATTCAGAGTAAAGATTTCCAAGGTACCAGTGGGGTTTTGGATATTAGTAACTCTGGTTTCCTTTCCTCTTACCTGGCCTAGAAACTGTGACAACACCTCTTGGTATGAAGTTAGCACAAAGATTTGCTGCTGTGGGAAGGGCAGCAGCATGGGGAGTACATTCAAATTCATTTAGGGAATCTAAAACGTGAAATATGTGGGGAGGGAAGAAAAAGACTGAAAATTTGCAAGTCTAATGTTTTCTCCTACAGAAGTCCAGCCAGATGCTGGCGGTTAGTGTGAAATCACTGTGTGCAGTGCCACATCTCTTTTTTTACATTTAAATGTAATGCATTCCAAGATTTGCTAATATATCTGCTGCAAACAAATTTTATTCTATAAAAATACATCTTCCAGTTTTGACTTCACATTCTTAGGCAAAGAGGCACATTGAAGGGATCCAGTAAAGTGCAAAGAGGTGGGAACTTAACTTTATCCTGTGGTTTTAGGTTTCATTGCATTAAAAAAAAGGCAACTTGTAAGTCAATCATTGAAGTTTTTAGCGTGTTGCACTAATATTTTAATGGGTAATTTCCTTTAATTATAATGTACATATTAACATAGCAAATTAAACATGTATTCCTGTGAAAGTTATTTTACATACATACTATAAAATCCTTATCATGCAAGTAAAAACACGGAGTCTATGTCCCCATTTTTTCAACAGCAGAACAGCAGCACCTTCTTTATCAATCACAGGGATGTACAATGTGTCATATTAAATTATTAATATTTCACAGTTACATAAATTTACTCAGTTTTCTCATTCATAGGTACTAATACAATCCAACTAATACAACTCACCATAAGAAATTAATTTTTAATAAAAGAGGAAATTATTGTGATAATATTTCAAAATATTAACTCATTAAGACCAGGACTTACTCAGAAATGTATGCTGCCTTTTTCATGAAATTCCTGACTGAGATTCACCAACCCTTAACTACGAATTTCTCCTGGTTTGGAGGACCTGATCATTACGGAGCTCTGGCCATTGGTATTGGGGTAGAATTAAGACTTCACCTCCCCAGGCCTGTGCTCTGCTGTGGAGGACACACTTCTATCCCCCCTGGGATCTCCCCTTTCAGGTAACTGGCCTAACAGCATTTGTCAGGTGTAGGTTTTATTCCCTGGGCTCCAATAAATAGTACTTTTTAGCATTGGTGACAAAAGCTGACTCTATACCCTGACAGGCAGAGCAGTCACCTGGCTGAGAAGTAACCAACATTTGGGTTTGTTCTTTGACAAATATATATTTTTACCTTTCTCACTTCTGTAAAAAAGACTTTGAGCTTATGTTTTTGAAGTCAGCTGTGTGAACATGGTTCGACTCAGAACTGATCTCCAAGCAGGAAATTACAAAATTAAATTTGGAAGAATTCACAGGCATTTGAAAGGATTCATATCAGCTTTTAAACTTCTTTTGGAGAAATAACATGGGGAATGAAGAGTGAGGAAGAGTGTGATTTTTCTTTTTATAATATTGTGAGTGCTTTGATATGCTATATCAGTGTCTGTCCTTTTCATCTGTACAATTTATTAAAAAATTGTCCCCAAACCATGAATGTTACATCATGAACAGAAAATTAATGTAAATTCAATTCCCCACAGTACCAAGTCTCGTTGGTCCAAGCAGCACAACCGGCGTATTGCTTAAGGAGGAGGTCATCGCGCAGGGGTACAGATGCACAAATCCTCCTTGCGTGACTGCTACCGCAGCTGCCTGGCTGGAGCGGCAGCCGGCCTGCCTCTGCCTTTGTAAGGAGCTGGACGGAGAGGACTGCGAGGAACGAACAGGGGAAAATTGCTCATGCCTGGAAGGGACTGGGGGCAGGGGGACACGCAGTCTGCCACGGGCATGACTGACTGCTGCTCTGCGTCTTTGCATCCTCCCTCCACTCCAGTGAAGTACAAACAACTATATTACATCACTCAGCTATAAAAAAGAAGAACTTTCTTAATGAAGTTTGCAATGAATAGACTATTCCACAAGCCATGTTAGTAAAAACGTGTTGAAACATAATTAAATAGCAGTGTTGAATAATATTTTTAAACTGTAGGCATGCCGAAAATTAGCTTTGTGTCCAAGCAATTTTTTGTTCAAAAGAAATAATTAATCTGAACCAAATTTTTAACTCAGAGCTCTGTCACCTTTGTCAGCAGCACACAGCCTCATCAGCAGTGAGAGCTATTATTACAATGAAGTTAAAATGAAGTAATAAAATCTTGGAGAAAAGTACCTGAGCATCAGTTATGATGGTGGGTGCATTAGTTATTAGTAGATGGGATGAGTTATCGTGCAGAACACAGATGATGCTAAGAAGTTCTATCCATGTTGGTCGACAGCTGCAGTGGTGGCATTGGTGACAATTTTTGTTTTGTTTTGTTTTGTTGGCCTTGTGATTTTTATACCATTCTCTTTTTCTTTGACAATGGACAAAGACATCATTCTGGTGGTACACTTTTGTAGTACTATGTTTGTGCCACACTAGTAGAATAGTATGTTGCATGTACACTCTAGTTCTTATATCTTGGTTGTAAGTTCATGGACAAATACAAGAAGAAATCAGTGCAAAGCATCTAACAAGGTGATCAGATACGTGGGCTCTGCATTTGCTGCTGAAACAGGGGCTGTTCAGATCAGTCACAATAACCCTCTTGTGCAGTGAAATTCTCTCACACGGTATTTGTATTTCAAATCGATAGCTGCCCTGTAGCCAAGGTTACCATGACGCATCAGCAAAACCAGCGGAGAAACAGAATCTGAGAGCTCAAGTTGGTTAGAAACTGGATAGATTTGTGGGTCATCACCTACCACAGGATATAATCAACCACATGATGGACCACTTACTTCCTTGTGAGTGTGTCTACAAAGGAAAATAGGGATGAAAAGGCAATGTATTAGATTCAGATACAGAATCATAGAGTCATTAAGGTTGGAAGAGACCTCCAGGATCATCTAGTCTAAGCGTCCCCCTACCACCTATTACCCACTAAACCATGTCCTTCAGTACCACATCCAACCTTTCTAACCATACTGCTAGTTTTAATTTGGCTTTGCTTGTAGAATTTTTGTTTTCTACTCATATGTTTTCCCTGCCATTCTCTTAATCTTCCATTTTTTGACCCTTCTTCCTCGCAGACTCTCAAGGCTACCTAAGGGTTTGCTGTTTTCAGTGTGACATAGCTGAACCTCTCAGGACACTGCATCTCTAATGCCTTTTTTAGCAACTGAAACAAGAGTCCATGTTCAGATTAACGTCTTGATGACACCATGTTGTGCCACTGGTTTTGTTGCCAGAGTTCTAGAATGGACCCCTAAATGGTCCTATTACTATTCCAGTCTTGAAATCATGAGAGTCAATAGTGACATTCTTGTTAAAAAAATTTACCTACCATAAATGCTTGAAAACTTTCCGGTTTTATTTCCACCTTCTCAGAAGGAAGAGTTGGAGTTCTTTTGTGTGACAACTGTAATATGCTTTCCACAGATCTCGTTTTCTGTTGAACATGGACTTAGCAAATGCTGCACTGCATTTCAGGCTCGGATGTTTAAAATAGTTCTTAGTAACTTTTGAATATGACATTTCAGTTCAGTACTTTTTTTTTTGAGAGCAGATTTCTCTGGTGATAGAGCGTTATGTGTTAGAAGAACTTGGAAGACACTTTTTTCCGACTAAAGAAGAACATGTGGTGCAAAACTATTCAGCAGCTTTTCAGAAACATGAAGATAGTTTTGCCTCTCTTTTTTCATCAGATTTGTTGGAAGAACATATTGTTTTCTATGAGACCACTTCTATGGTAATTTCATACTATTTTTTCCCAGTCACTGATGTTCTCTTTCATTTACAACACGTTTTTCACCTGATTCTTGAGGGATATAGAGGGAAGAATAATGCAAAAAGACCAATGTAGTTGTGTACCCCAACAGTGTATAAGGCAGAAAACAATAATATAGAAAATGTCAGAGTCTTTGAGCTTGACTGACTGGAGACTGTCACCCTGTTCTAAGGAATTACTACCAGGTCTAGGCAGTAGGAATAACCACTCCTTGTTCAAATTAATTTCTGACTTTAGTATCTAGTTTTCAGCTGTAGTCATTTCTACCTGACTTTTGGTAGATATCAAGGGATGATACTAAGGAATTTTGTCTCATTTTTATTTTTGATGTTTTGTTAGCTGTTGAAAAGCAGTAAGATGCAGTATCCTGTATGTGTAGGTTTTTGACAGTATTTCCTTTTTTTCTTTTTTTTTTAATTTTCTTCATTTTATTAAAGATGTTAGACACACCTATGAGAAGCATATAACATAGCATATAAACATAGAGCTCCTAATTACCTCCATAATCCTTCTGAAAGGCTGTAGGACTCAAGCAGCCTGTAAAGGCTTTGAGATACTGGAAGAAAAGACCTGACAAAGGACTTTATGCTTATGACCGTGGGAACAGAACGGCAGTGGCACTAGTTGCTTCAGTACATCTGCAAAGGACGTTTTTTTAGAAATTCTTAGTTATAGTTTTCCCAAGTTTTCAAAACTATCACTGCTGTGGGATTTGTAATCCACATCTTTGTTGGTAGGCAACATTTGAAGGTGCGTATTGGAAATTTAGACCAGATATTTTTGTAAGAGAACTTTTTTCTGTGTTTTTCACCTTTGAATAAAGGGAGAATGTAGTCTTTCGTAGCTTAATTTTGATCTTATACAAGCTAGGCCTAGAAATCAGCAGAAAGACAGACATTAAGTCTACTGTTCTTCAAGGTAGAACAACGCATTTATTCTTCCTGTCTGCTGTGGCACAATTGTTCCCAACCCTGGAGTTGTGTGACTCCAGAGCAGCCCATTGTGACGCTGTGGAAAGCACACTGAATATTCCTTCCCTCACCAGTGAGGGATGGCATTTGAAAAAAAAAAAAAAAAAGGAATTTTTTACAAAGTTTCATTTTCCTTCATATTTCAAGGGACTTCCTTGCAAGTCTCTACCAGTCAGCATCTTTAATACTCTTGTTCTCAAATCCAAACCATGGAATGGATTCACAGTAATACTGGACTGTATTTACAAATGTCTTTATCTTTTGTTCACATGAGGACTATACTAGTATAACTGTCTGTCATTTTTAATTTTGTTTGTAGTCCATTTATTAATTTGACAAAGCAATAGCTTTTTTTAAGTTCACCAACAGAGTAATGAACCATTTCCTATACCCATCAACATATCAGGAACTTCTGTTGAAAGAATTGTGGAGATAAGTGATTTGGCTTATCAGGTAATAGGGAAAACTTCTTCATGTGTCAAGAGCTGCAAAGTGGTTTATGGCTGTAAGAAACATCCTCCAGATAAATTAGAGGGAAAAAAAAAAGGCTTACACCTCATTGCTATTTGTAGTTCATGTTGCAACATCAGTGACATCTACATTTTTTATCAATTAAACTACCTTTTTTCTTTTGCCACAAAGCAAACAAAAATCAACTGTCAGTTGAACTCGTTCTTGGTTTGATTGCTTGAACCAAGAAAAAATGTCTCCAGCTTGTTTCCAGATTAAACTGTATATGTAGACATGTTAAGAGTGCCTTTTTTTTTTTTTTTTTTTTTTACTTTTTTCCTCTGTTGTACATCTTAATCAGAATAAATGTATTTTTCATGCTTGGCTATTAAGAGAAATGCTGCGTACATAAAAACATATAAGAAAAAATGTGGTGGTGATAGTGGTGAAATAGACACAGTTCAGCTTCTAAAGACATCACAGATTGAATTTTATCCTTTTATATACCATAAGATTTCCTTCAGAAGTGGGTATCAGACAGATAATGTTGTATGTGCTGTTCCATTTAGTTGAAAGTGTGATTATAAGTTAAACTAGACAAATTCACTTCAATTATTATTGTAACCTCAGATGGAAGCAACTGCCCCTTCAGTGAGTGAATACAGCAAGGCAGAGCAATGCTCAGCTGCAAAGCAGTAAATGACTGAGCAGTTTCTTAGAAAATTAGGTAGATTGGGTTCACTTCAACCATGGCAGGAAAAATAAGATGAACTGACAGTGATGTCTCAAGTCCCTCTGCCAGGACAAGAAGTATTTCTCACATCATATGCAGTATAAGTAGCTTTATCTTTTGCAGGATGTGAACTCTCAGCTGAATTCAGCTGGGATGCACAAATACTACAGACAATTTAGAAAACATCATTACTTTAGTTGGTGTATTTGGCACATTTTCAAGAAAGTATGCAGTGTGTGAAGTATATGAAATAGCATATGGTGGGGTGAAGCGAAAAAATTATGTATTTTTTTGGAACCGCCTGCCCAACATATTCAAGACTTTGAAGTTTTATGTGGGCCATCCCATGCTCCTTCCAACTGAATATACATATGGTCTTGTAAGAAAAGCAAACCACTATTTTTGAATGTCACCAAATTTTGGAGCAAGATCTTAGTAGTTGATAATGTTCTGCATGTAAGCGCCAAAATTTCTCATGAAGTTATTCCATACAGTCAGTTCTTTTCAGACCCTTTATGTCCCATGATAACTATGTTCCTGTTAGCAATTAATTGTCAGCCATATCTCTCTTCATTCTTATTATATGTCTAAAGTGGCTAATAATAAATCACTGGCAAAACACAGGTACACAAATTGGGTGGATTAAGTCTGTTTTGACACTCTCATATCTAATTTGGAGCCTCCAAGTTCCTTCGTTAGATCCTGCAGTGATGCTGCACCCAGCGTTTCTTCTTTTGCTTCCCACTCTTCTCATTATCATCTTCAAGAATTGGAGTCCTCCAGCTTTCAAGGAGCTGGGAAAGACTCTTATAACTGCAGTGGTTTAGTGCGCTGCCACCCAGCCTTCACAAAATCTGCAGGCAATACATCCTCTATTTTAGGAGTTACCAGTTCTTCCTGGAATAAGAAGGAAAAGTGTTTCTTAGCAGGTTTAGGACGTCAATACACTAGCAGGAATAGAGCAACAAAACCAACTGCAGGTAGAGGTACCCTCTGAGTGAACAGGGACAGCCATAACAGGGTAAGTCCTCTGAAGGTCGTAGGGATATAAGCTAAGGTTTTTTGTCTGCTCTGCAGAAATAAGGTCTGAAAGTCATTAGAGGTAAGGAGTTAGAGCAAAAGGAAAGAGGAAATAGATGTAGAAATGAGTTTTGTGTCCATATTTTAATGTCTGACAACTGACGTAAATTCAGCCATGCTGCCAGGGAAGCAGTATGCTAAGGCCAAAAAAGCAATGTCATAGATGATCTATGTACGTATACAAATACATATATATGTATGTACTAACTATATGCATTAGTGCTTTTCAGAACCACAGTCATGATGTATCAGATGATTCACGCTACGAAAAAGGTCAGTGCTTCTGAAGTGCATTTCTCCAAGTGGAAAACATCCCATTGCTGCAACAAATAAAAATCTCTGGGTCTGATATAGCACAAAAATTAAGGGAGAAAGCGCTGTTGTCCTCTCCCAAGTTCCTAATCTTTCCCGTAGTATCCTGAGAAGGACCATGCCGGAAATTCTTTTGCTCTTTCAGTTATGGTGCGACTGCTCAGCTTCAGCTGTTTCTCCCGGAGGCAGTAGATGGCACTTTTCAGCCGCTTTACTTGGCTACTTCTCAGTGCAGAAACGATGTAAGAAAAAAGTATGTTGCCTATGAAAAACAAGTGGTAAAATACCTATGAAATTATTTGACAAACAGGGGCTTTAGAAGAAAATTCTTCTGTACCTTACTTTCAAATTGGAAGCATCATGGGAGACTGAGGTCTGGAGAGAAGACAAAAGCTTTATTTCAGGGGTTTTTTTTCCTCACAAGAAAAATTTCTACACAAGTGAAAGCTGAAAAAAGGTCTCCCATAACATCAATAAAATATTCAATTCATCTGCTTTCATTAAATAATTTGTATCATTATTTAAATCTTGCCAACTGTATTTTATTTGGTGTATGACAGCAATTCTTCACAGAAAACCTGCTGATGTTTGTTTGCTACCAGTGCTCTCCCCTGGAAAATCACTTTAAAATATGGGATAGAAAAGCAAGTATTTATGCAATGTAAAGAATAATGGTGGCATGTTTTTCCCTATTTGAAAACAGTTTAGTGCAATATATTGTCTCAGGAAAAAAGGAAAAGAAATTTACACCTTTTTTCCCAGTTCTAATTGCCAGTGTGTGGAGATGTTGAGTCTATAAGAATCTCCTGGGGGGAAAAAAAAGGGAAAGGGATTTAAATGTCAGGTTTGTTGGTTTGTTTTTTTTAGGAGGTCATGAATATCATGTTTTCAGGTTAATTCCATGGTTGGAAGCAAGTAGCTCGCATCTAAATATGTCTCATTTTATGTGTATTTGTGCGGGTTTAAATGCTTGTTAAAAATCCACTCCTTGTGAAGGTAATTGTAAGCAGCATTGGTTTCTAAATCCTTACTGTTATAGCAGAGGAAATATTCTCTGTTATATGCAGGTTAATTAGAACATTCCCTAAATACTACGCTGTGAAGTACTGATTGTTCCCGTGCAGCCCATTAGAACATTCTTTGAACTGCAACGTTTTGTGAAGGGTGACTCCAAGGTGAAGTCAAACAGACTTGAAGTTCACTCCGTTTCTTCCAGACTCATCCTGCTTCCACAGGATATCTTCATATGGGATATCCGGCACTATATTGGAAAACTAACTTTGTACTTCAGCGAGTGGCGATGTTTCATCTCAGAGAGTAGGGATTTCCTGACTGGAACTTGCAAAACTGTTGAGAGAGGTACCACTCCATCTTTCCCTGGGCAGTCAGACTGTTATCACTGCCACACTTCTGCTGTGACTTCCCTTTGACTCAAGAACCGGCAGCTAAATATGTCTCCTACCCTGTTGTCCCAGGGGCACCTAGGGCTCTCTCTCACAAGCTACTTTTGGAAATTATGCTCTGCACTAACATTGCTGCAAGAAGGCAAAAAAAGCCCCTCCACCCGCATGTGTGTTAGGCTGGGCAGTGCTTCACAGATTATCCTGGGACGTGAGTCAGGGTAAGGTAATTGTGATGTCTTTGGCCTGGCACTGCCGTGCCTGGGCTAGGTTTTAACCACCCGTGCTGGGTACTCATTGTGAATTCTGCACCAGTATTTACCTGATAGTGAGTGTCACGTAGACTGAGATACCGTATCACTGAGGTACTGGGAAACAACCTTCCAGCTGTAACACCGTGCATCATTTCCATTGATACATGAATCCCCAGCATGACCCAGTGTCAGGTTGCCTTTGATATTTGACTCAGTTCAGTACTTTTTAACAAACGGAGCATTTATCAGTGAATTTTATTTGATTTGAGCAGGCTTTTGTCCAGTAGGAAAAGTTGAGATAACTAATGTTTTATAAATGCTGTGACCTAAAATCTTGCATTTTTCACAGACAAAACACAACATTTCTGAACTGCTTCTGGTCCTGAAGGGAGGCATGAAGCACCTTCTGGAGGTGACTCTAGGAATAACAAATCATTATTCTGAGGGGGCTGAAAATCACAGAGGAGGGCTATTGCTTTTATGGTACATCTTAGCCTCCCCATCCCCTGGCTGCTTGCAAACACTTCAAGGTACTGCTGAAGATTATTATTTTTCTCTCTTTCTCCTTCTCTCTCTGATCTTTTCTTAAACTCCCCTGTCTTCTACAAGGATCAGCATCTTCTCTTTCAGATATCTAGCTCATTAACATAACCTAGTTAAACTCAGGGCAGGTTTTTTTCAGTCTGTGCTAAACTGAAGGTTACAGTCTTGCATGAAGTGTACCAGTTTGATTGGTTGGATTTTTCTCCCAATTATATCAATTGCCTGAAAGAAAGATATCTCCCTTCAAAATCCTTCTTTGCTAATGTAGTCTCAACAATCTGTTGTCTTCTAATAGAATAACAGAAAATTATGCATTATTCTGTTATACCAATCTGTATTAACAATGTACCTTTTATTCTTGCAGGTTTACTTTGTGTTGCCACAAGTTATTTAAAGAGTGCCAAGAACAAACTTTCTTCAAGTAAAGTTGTTTCCATGCATAACTTCAACTAAAACTGTAAAACTACGTGACCATTAAATGGCAGGTCATCTCCTGGTTCTGTAGGCATGGCCAAATCTAATATATCACAGAAACGGTCATTATCTGCCCCTATAAACTAGGTCTGAGTTACTTCCTCTGTGCAAGTTTTACTTACCTAGAATCATATGTCACCAGCATCTCCCCTTAAACTTAGACAAAATCTTGGTTAAGTTCAGTTTTCTCAGGTTTTGTGGGATTTTTACCTTTCTTAGGAATAGCATTTATCTGTTTTTTGTTGTGGTTTTTTTTCCTGCAGATCTTCTTGTGTCTGCTGTGAGAAGTTTTGAAAAGGACTGCAGGGCAGCAGACTGGAGATTGCTGTACGCCTGAAGCCTTTTGCATCTGTGTGCTGGCATCCAGCTGCACCGTACTGCTGCCCACCCCAGCCCTTACTGACCCCACTGCAAAAAACATCGTGCAAATATACAGCATTGCATGAATGCTTTATATTTACCATCATCCACTCCTATGTTTCAGCTTTTCTTTCTTCATAGCTGAGAGAGTGTCTTCAGTTAATTGTTTGTGTTATTACATCAGAGTAATTTATCACTCTTAAAATTGCTGAACATCTTTCATGACACTTATCAGAGCATTTCCAGAGAAAGAGGAGGGAAAAGTGAGTTGAACAAATGTGTAATTACAACATGGCCAAAGCAAAAGGTTATTACTGTCCTCACTTTGCCAAAGTTCACTGTAGCCAAAACAGTGTGTAATAAACTTTTATGGTAATGTTGTTTGTTCTGCTCTTACTGCACTCCTACATCTTCAGCATACACAGGCCAAAGTCATGGACTTTGGAACAAGAACTGAGCCTCCCTGGCTGCACACACTTGTGTGCCATGCCATACTTCAACGTGGTGGATTCAAATACTTTCAAATGCATATGATTAAAAGGTGCATGTGCCTAAAGAGTTTATCGTCTTTTTTCCATTACTAAAATCCATCACTAGTGAATATGTTTCAGCAAAGTCTCTCATTCTTGATGTAGGGACATTTTAAATTAAATTTTCTTTTGTGGAAATATTTCTAGTCATCTGTAATGACTTGCCAATAGGAAGCCTAAACACAGAAATTGTTCTGCTCTGATCCACTGTACAGTCCTTCCTTCCTTCCTCCCTCTTTTGCTCCCTGTGATTCTTGCCATTGATCTTTATTTTTAGGCAGCAGAAATCTGACAATGAGCTGTAGCTCCTTCTGAATTTTTAATATATATAACAAAAAATATTAGTGGCATAGCAGCTCCAAACATAGAGTAGGTTTTCACCATTGCTTATATTGATCTGGTATCTAGATACATAAAGATACATAAATTGCAGCAAGATTCTGTTCAGTATCTTCTGTACGGCAGTATTAAAGAGCGTGTCTGCAGGAATACATCTGAAGCATGGCAGGCAATCTGTATTTTAATCTTCCAAGGCTGTTGGTAAGCATTAGTGTTCAAAGTGACAAAATTACTTTTTACTAGTTACAAGGCATGGGACTGGTTGTCAATTTCTCCAGAGACTACAGGTCTTGGACTGATATTCTACTTCTCCCAGTGAAACTATATGTCTGTTGACTGCACTGATGTAAACTGAACTTTAATGACTCCATGCAATACTGTAATCATCCAGGCAGTTAATTTCATGGGACACTGCTGAGAATACTGTAGGTTATGTAATGTGCAAGAATTTTGCTATTAAAATTAAAGTCTACGGCACCCTGCCATTTGGTGAAGGGTCACTGTAGACATATTGTGGCCAGAAAGCAAGGAGGAAGGTACTGTTAAATAATATCTATTATTATTTTAATAATTAGTCTCTGGAGAGACCATTTTATTAATAGTCTCTCCAGAGACTAATGCATAATTATTTTAAGCCATAAAAATCTCATCATTGCTAAGAGAGTGTTGGTAGATTTCACATGGGGAAAAAAAAAAGAAAAAAGAAAAAAAAAAAGTCTAAGAACCTGTGCTGGACTCTTGCAATTTAGAAAAATCATCTGAGTGTGTGTTTGGTGTCCAGCACTCACCAGGTCTGGCTGGGCGGTGCTGCCAGCTTTCGCCATGAGGCGCACGGGGAACACGGGAACAAAGCACGGCCCTGGCTAGCTCTGCTGCTTGGGCAGCCAGCGAGTTACAAGCCCTTTGAGATACGGATTAAAAAACAAGCCTGATGTTCCAAGTGACCTTAAGGTTGTACCTGTGAGAGTGCACAGGGTTGATGGTGTGCATGTGTTGCCTGTTAATGTTTTCTTTAAAACCCTGTTGAATAATAGTTACAGCCGCCATTAAGGAGAGCCGTGCAAGTTCACTGCCATAATTAGAAGTCCAAATGCAAGCCTTTTTGAGAGTTATCTTACATGTTTATTATTTAAGTGATGACTGGTTTTGCTAATTAAAACTAAACCAGATTAATATTCCATTAGGGAGAAAGCCACGCAGCTTAGCCAAGTGATGGGGAGATTAGAAGGTGACCTGTGCTTGCTGTAATGTAGTCACACTAGTTAATTTTGTTCTGCTGGATTTGTCATTTGTTCTGTGGTTTGGAACCTTGTTCTGACTAACTTTCCGCTCTTTATCACATACTCTCAAATCTCTTCCCTTTCCCTGGCTAACACTGGTGTGTGCAGTTCTCTCTAAGGCTGGAGTGTTTGCACCTGAGATGATTTTGTTTAATAAATACATCCAAAGTAAACTCAGTTCAGTGAAAAGAGTGAAAGAGCAAGGAATGGGTAGGTTAACTGATAACTTAGTCTACTGCAGCTCTATGGTATACATGGGAATTTGCAGCTGAACTGGACAACAAGGATATGACTGTTGGAAAGACCATATTAGATTATTCTAGAAAGGACTCTATGGGCTCGGTATTTTGAAAATACTCTTTCACTATCATTTTGCTCATTGAAGCTTTTTGAGAACAAGCTTCTTGGAGGGGATCTCTTGGAAGTCCTCTCTGATATCAAAGGTCACCAAACTCGGAGCTAAAAATGCAAAGCTACCTTCTGGAATGACAAAGAAAATGCATCATTTGTGGCTGGGTGTGGCTGAACACTAGAGAATCCCTGTTCCAGCACCCTGCTCCCTTTGGCAGCTGGAAAGAGTGGAAAGCCATGTCCCAGCCCTGCAGTACCAGCTTTTAGGCACTACAGAACTCCATTTTAGGGCTGCACTTTTGATAATAAATGTATTTAAAGAGGATGGAGCCCTTTACATGACAATGAATCAGAGCAGCAGATTTTCATCAGTGGAAAATGTCCTCTTTCACAAAGCCACGGATGCTTGTGATGAGTGGTGCGATCTTTGCAAGTTTCCTTTTATGCCCTAAATGACACACATAAGATTCAAAAACCCTCTTATTTGCCACAGTCTGTTTTCATACACAGACACATCATTCTGTTTTTAATGGGTAATGGTTTTACGGGTCCAAGCTGGAGCAGTTCTATGGAGATTCACACCCTCATCCCTCCCTCCCCCCGCTCCCCGGTTATACGAATTCTGACCTTTATAGACAAATGAATAAGAGGCCATTACAAGCCCAGTCAGACACCGAGGCAGGTTCAGAATCCATCTCGTTCTGGTGCCTTCTGGCAAATTTAACACATTGAAAGTTTAGTTGCATGTAAGAAATTTACATCTGGCAAAAAACCCTACAATAATAAATTTTGCAAATGCAAATACAAACTAGTATCACTGTTGGCCAGAGGCTGAATCCTGTAACAATGGGGGTGAACCTGAGGAAATGTGACATCGGGGTATCCTTTCAGAGTCTTCTTCCCTAACCAAAGGTTTTGGAGTTGCAGGTGGGCTTCAGTAGAAGAAATGAAGACTGAGTTTTGAAGAAGAAAAGGAAAAGATTGTGGAGGACAGCCATGTCATCTCGTACTGCTTACAATTCATTAACAGTGCTATTTGAACAGTAATGGGATCCTTGCTAAGCACTGGTTTTGATGAAAATCCAATAGGACATAAAGCTATCAAAGTCAAGCTTCTTTAAAGATCACAGTTCACTGAGCAACTTAAAAGCTTCAGTAAAACAAAGCACATGCAGCCTTCTGTTCTGGTGTTCTGTACAAGATAAACTTCAAATAGTTTCTATAGAAATAATGGCTTATTATAGCAACTATTCACATCCAGTCACTGGACAAAGCTGTAGCTAAAGGTAAAATGTAAAATGTTTTATTTGTGGAGAGGAAACTTAACAATTAGCTTTGTCAAGTCAGCTGGTTCAGATTCTCATTACAGGAAACTTTGTGTCTGATGAAAGGCTCGACTCCCACACGTAGGTATTGAGGACATATGTATGTTTGTCCTGAGAGCAAGCTGAATGCCCAGGTCTGGGAAGCATGTGAATCCCAGCATGGTATTGCTTTTGCTTCGGTAGGTGAAAATGCAAACTAAAAATACATGATTTCCAGAACATCTAGCACACGGAACAGATGTTTGAATTTGGAACACAATATGGTACATGCAGATTGTAATTAATTGGCAAATACTAAAAGGCCCAAACACCTCACAGAAATGTGTCTTTTCTTGATTCACAATTAAATTGTTAGATAAAATGCAATGCAGTTTAATATATATGATGAACAGTGTTATCTGTTTATGACGTGAGAAGTCACCTGAGCAACCGGGAGGTATTCATCTCTCTTAGCTGGTGTGGTGGCTCACAGCCACATGGATTTTATCAAGGTCAAACTGAGATAATCAATTCACAACCTGGATTTTAAAAGGGCAAGTGGCCAGAGGGATGTGTTTGGTGCTTTGTAGCTTTCAAACCTAATGAGAGTTCCAACCTACAGCACTGGGTGAATTAGATGAGAATTGTTGAACAGAGGTGGGTGCAAAGGTGAAATATGTATGCAGGTGTCAGGACAGTGCTGAATAATATTCTGCTAGGTTTGGAAGAAGGGTACGTCAGTTTGAGGATCTCCAGAAGAAAGAAACAGGCATTGCAATGCAGATGAGCTTGGGAGGATCTTGTGCTTTCCCTGTTTAGGAAACTGCATGGAAATGAGATTGTGGTTCAGACATGGGGGTTGCTGGTTAGGGCAACATACCCGGGGTTAGAGCTTGTAGGCGTTGCCTTGGGCTCTGCTGCCGATTTCCTGTATGACCATATAACCTGTTAGCCTCTGTGTTCCTCTTGAGCAAATAAACCTACTTTTTGCATACTTGTAAGCCTAGTAGCAAATGGAAAATAAAAAGGAGTAAACCTACACTTTTGGTGAATAAAATCTGGAAATGTTCAAATCTGATGTTCCAAGGAGGTGAGAAAACTTCATGTACTTTTGCTCATGCTCCATTGGTGAGGGTTCAGTTTCATTTCTTTTGAAATCAAAGAAGTATATCCACAGTTATGTAAATGCATATAGGTAAGATCCACCATGTTTATTTAAAAGTCAATCGGTACTGCAAAGTCTAATTTATCTTTCTTATCTACAATTGGAATCCAATGAGTCTAAGAGCCTGTTGTTCTAGAATTAATTTTCTTTTGTGCTATCCTGTTACAGTTTTGTGCAGTTTTGGGCAAAAAAATTACATTGAAGTGTTTGACACTGCTGTGGTAAGTACGATCCTTTCACTCACTACATGTGAACATCAGTGTGTGCCATCGTAACCAGAAAGGCATAACTGGTATCGGAATAGGTGCCAATACTAGATATAAGGCAGAGAAATAAAAGGTCTTTTATTGATCTGCACAATTATTCTCAAGCAGTTTTGTTGCATTATTACTTGATTTCACATTTAAAGTCCTCAGTCATGCTGGTATCTTTTGTCCATGTACGTTCAGGATGTACAGTAATGCCCTTGTAGTTTTGACATCAGTTTAACAAATGTTTTAACTTCAACAACAGCTGATTATCTTCTAGTACCCTATCATTAGCTGCAATCCAATAGTACTGTTTCACATTCCAGAAGGTATCATTTAAATACTCTTGTTGGAGGAAAGAACGAGTATAAAATACAGGAAAATCACCAAAGTACTAGCAGACTTTACATTTTCTGGTAATCCCCATGAAAGTCTGAGAAGAAAAGATTAGTTCAAAAGTGCTGGGAGACCAAACTACCCTTTATCCCTTTCTCTAGGGTAAGTTAATCTCTACAGGTCAAGGTTCAGCGCAGTGGCGCAGCAGGAAGGAGTTGGTGCTGGAGTGATAAGGCAGGCAGTCAGGTTGTGAGGTTTGAACGTGCTGAGAAACGTGTGGTCAGTAAATGCCAGCATCTAGCAGAAAAGGAAGAAATTATACTCATGGTCTTCAACATGAACAACAAAAAGCGGCATTAAAAGAGCCTCTCCTGTACTTCTCCCTCAGTCAGGTTTGCTTCTGCATTGCTTTAAGAATATACCGAGGATAACTAGCCATTCGTAATGGATTTGCCACCTGACAAAAAGCTCAGTTTCTGCTGAAATCATTGAACAAATTACATTTTTCTGCAATACTAATAATAGAGAAAAAATATTTAAATGTCATTGTATATTAGTATTAACAGATACTACTAATTGAATATTAATAGAGATCAGCATAATAGAGAGAAAACCTTAAATGCAGCATTTTAAATGCAGGCCACCAAGCC
The DNA here is from genome assembly GCA_013399095.1 of Psophia crepitans. Lineage (NCBI taxonomy): Eukaryota > Metazoa > Chordata > Aves > Gruiformes > Psophiidae > Psophia > Psophia crepitans. Next base: position 88,098 of record VWZZ01003992.1, read on the forward strand.
AGAGAAAGTCTGTAACTTCCATGTCTCAAAGAAGATTGCTAGCCCCTCCAATTCTGGGTATCATCAGTTATTTTAAGCTATAAAATGTAACAGACTAGAAAATTAAGAGTATATCTTATTATTTAAACTTAAATATATATTCAGCTACATTATTCTTCAGTAAAACGACAGGATAGTTTATATCTTGCATGAATCTGCACAGGCTGAACATGAACTTTCATTTAGAAAGGAATGGGTGTTGTATTGTGTGATATATTTAAAGAAGGCCTCCAGTTCAGGTATGCACTGATTTTATCTAATCTACAACCTTGCCTGCTGCCTGCCTGCCCTCCTCAGCTTCCTCAAGCTCTTAAAGGTACCGGAGCGATTCTGGAACTGTGCCAAGACTGAAGCTGGGGATGCTGTGGGATGACATGGTGGACCGAATGCACAAACCCTGGTCACACAAGGAGAAGACCCAGAGACTTTTACAAACAGGAAGTAATTGCAATGAATTTGCACCTTTTCTTACTACCTTCTGCATCCCTTTCGAAAGTGTGAGAAGACCTCGGAAAAACAATACAACATTTTTACTTGGCATATAAGGAGACAAATCACAGAATCACAGAATCACAAAGGTTGGAAGGGACTTCAAAAGATCATCTAGACCAACCCCCCTGCCAAGGCAGGGCCACCTAGAGCACATCACTCAGGAACACATCCAGTCGGGTTTTGAATGTCTCCAGAGAAGGAGACTCCACAACCTCTCTGGGCAGCCTGTGCCAGTGCTCTGTTACCCTCACAGTGAAAAAGTTTTTCCTCCTGTTAACCTGGAACCTCCTATGCTCCAGCTTGAACCCGTTGCCCCTTGTCCTATCACTTAATGACACCGAGAAGAGCCTGGCTCCATCTTCCTGACACTCACCCTTAACATATTTATAAACATTGATGAGGTCACCCCTCAGTCTCCTCTTCTCCAAGCTAAAGAGACCCAGCTCCCTCAGCCTTTCCTCATAAGGGAGATGTTCCACTCCCTTGATCATCTTTGTGGCTCTGCGCTGGACTCTCTCGAGCAGTTCCCT
>VWZZ01003992.1:89368-102818 GCA_013399095.1 Psophia crepitans
CATCCCTCTGGTGTGTCAGCCACTCCTCCCAGTTTAGCGTCATCAGCAAACTTGCTGAGGGTACACTCTGTTCCCTCATCAAGGTCGTTGATAAAGATATTGAATAGCACCGGACCCAGCATCGACCCCTGAGGGACTCCACTAGTCACAGGCCTCCAACTAGATTCGGCCCCATTGACCACAACCCTCTGACTTCTGCCCTCCAACCAGCGCACAATCCACCTCATTACCTGATCATCCAGACCACACCTCCTCATCTTGCCCACAAGGATGCCGTGGGAGACAGTGTCAAATGCCTTGCTGAGGTCAAGATAGACCACATCTACTGCCCTTCCATCATCCATCCACCTGGTTACATCCTCATAGCAGGCTATCAGGTTGGTCAAGCATGACTTTCCCTTGGTAAAACCATGCTGACTGTTCCCAATCCAGAGTAAAGAAACCAGTCTCAGTGTAAGCAGCATAGATATAACACTTGAACTAGGTTTTTTGAATGAGATTAACAGAAGCAAGGTGAAGATAAAAAAGTGATTAAGTCTAGAGCCCCTTCAAAGGGGGAGCAGAGGTGGTGTGAGATTTGGGGGAGTACAAGGAGCGAATGTGTCATGGAAGGTGAGGGAAGATGATGCCATAAATCATGTTTGTCACTCTAGCTGTCCTGTTGCTATGGATGGAGTTGAGTTCTCAACTTGTTGCACAGTATCTTTAGAGTTTTTGGTCAGAGTGGTTTCAGTGAGAGAGAGGTTTCAGAGAGAGCTTTCTGCTTTTGCAAATGGGCTCGGAAAATCCTCAAAATGCAGTGGTGAGAGAAGTATTCACCAATCACACTCAATCACTTCAGTAAGTGCTAACAATACAATGTATTTAGATTTCCTTCTCACATGTGCCTAAGGAACGATGCCCAATTTTCTACAGAAGCAGGTACCCTACAGTTAATTCATGCTCCTTCAGAAGTTCTCCATAGGCATGAAGACCCATCATGACTTTAGTCAACTCCCATCATCATAAAACTACTGTTTGCCAGGGAACTAATTCCTTTGTAACACGTATTTTTAGTTATGCCCAGTCAGGACTAGCCTTGCTGGCAGGTCAGAACAGAAGCCCCTTCAAACAATACCAAGGTTTGACTGGCAGCAGAAATATTCTTGAGCTTTGGATTAGCAATCACATGAGCAATAGAACAGGAATTTGTAAAAGAGAGCTGTTGGGTTTGGGTTTTTTTTGAGGATTAGGTTAGTATAAAGCAGATAGAAGGGTAGATATGGGCTGGTAGCAGACAGCAATATTGTTCAGCAGATCTGTTATCTTTAGGCTAAGGACAAGACTAAGAATAGTTTTGACTGACAGGGAAGAGGCAATGATCAGATCTCAGTTGTGATAAGCCTGGGTTTGAGAGCAGGGATAGACAGGGACTGAGCTGAGTGGATAGTGGCAAGCACAGACAGAAAAAACCAAGCGTAGGACCCAAAGCCAAGCTGTCACATTCACTCTGACACAGTACACTGACTTGCACGTTCTTATGGAGTTCTCCTGAACTCTCCTAGCACAGTGCTTCAGGAAGTTTCATGAATTAAGGCTCTTATTACTACAAAAAAGCACGTTATGACATTTTCACATTAGACTTTATAGACTTAAAATTGCCCATGGGGATGAACCTGTAAAAGGCTCAGGAAAATCTTTGTCACAATCTGCAAAATGTTTTAAGTCTGTGTGTTTTACTTGCAATCTGTTAGGGTAAGATCTTTTGGAAAGTGTGTTATTTGGTTCTCTTTTTTGGTTAGCATATATACAACAAATAATTTAAAAAGCAAAAAAAAAAATTTGGATATTATGAAATGAGTACTTGATTGTTATTCTGCCATATTTTGTTAGTCTTGAAAACATTACTTCACATTAAAGAACAAAATTTTTTGCCTTTATTGCACTCTATGAGCTTTTCATCCTTTTCTTTCTTCTCTATTTAGACTTTTATATTTTCACCACTGCCAAGTGCTTCCTACACTATTGTAAATTGCTCTGTTGCTCTGTCCCTCACTCCTTTTCTTAGAAACAGGGGCGCAGTGCTAGAAGTGGTAGAAAGCAGAGCAAAGAAGTGGGGTGAATAATCCCTGGTACAAGGGTGGTGGTCTAGATATGCATCCATCATTACTAGTTACAACCTTGGAGAGAAAGCTCTCTGTATAAAGCTTGATCATTATTAATGAAATGTATTTAAGAGGGAACCAAGGTGATAATCAGAATTCTAAGTAGCTTTTTGAAACTTTTAGATTAACAAATTATCCAAAGTGGGGTTTTCTAAAATGCTTTTCAGCTACCTGTCATTTCTCATTTCCCAGACACCAGGGTAGAGACGAGTATGTGGGAATTATGTCTTTTAAATATCAAGAAAGAAGGCGGGGGGGGGAAAGCAAAAAATTATTTTGACTGCCCCTGAAGTGAACTTGGATGTTTGCACTGAGCTCCTCAACAATACAAAATTAATTAATTATTTATTTTTTTTTAATAAAGGTAACCAGCCATGAGGTTTCCATGAAATTTTTATGAGGCAGTACTATGAGGGCAATTCTAGCTTCAATCGGTTACTGATCACTGAAAATGCATTTTAATGTCTTTATAACTAGTGCTGTCCTAGAAAAGGCCTAGCTATAATGGGAGGGGGTGGGGGGAGGTGTCACTGCAAGGCAGGGATTATTTGGAGCAGATGATATGACTGAGACTGGTGTGTTTTGAGGAGGATGAAGCTTTAGCTGCACAGGCACGAGCCATGCTGTGCCCCTTTGCCAGAAGAGAAGACCATGCCCTGTTCCTCTTCAGTTCAGTAGTAGTGTGTAGTATGTATATAGCTAATGTCTCTGCAGTTCAGGCTGCTGTGTGGGTACCCTTCCCACCAGTAACTACTGATATCAAAGTCACAAGATAATTTCTCTCAAATGTGCAATGAATCCCTAATGGACGAAAGAGGGAAAACACAACGGAAAATAGAGACATGAAAGAGAACTTAAGAAAAACTTACAGGAATTGGCAGCATTGTTATCTCTGCAGTGACAGGGCAAGGGGCAACGGGTCCAAGCTGGAGCATAGGAGGTTTCGGGTTAATATAAGGAAAAGCTTTTTCACTGTGAGGGTGACAGAGCACTGGCACAGGCTGCCCAGAGAGGTTGTGGAGTCTCCTTCTCTGGAGACATTCAAAACCCAACTGGACACGTTCCTGTGTGATGTACTCTAGGTGGCCCTGCCTTGGTGGGGGGTTTGGACTAGATGATCTTTCGAGGTCCCTTCCAACCTCTAATATTCTGTGATTCTGTGATCTTCAGATGCTAAGCACTCTGTCTTTATCCAGAATCGCTAAAGCTATCCTAGATATCATGATTTCTGTGGCTAAAACCCAAGTAAGGTACCTAAATATCTGAAGAATTTGTTTCTGCATGCTTCCTGGTGAAGAATCATTTGCAGGCTGCTGAAATTTCTGTTGCCTTGAAAAGTAGGCACCAATTTTACATGACTGAAGAACCAGTAATAGATCCAAGACATGAAATAGCAGCTCTGCCAGAAAACAATGAAGTACATTGGATTTAAAATACCCAACATGTACAATTCTGTAATATTTTCTCAGGCTTAGAGGATATGAATAACTAAATGAGCTGGGGGAGCCCCAACTGCCACATCATGCCAGCAGGAATATCAACAGGATGGATTTACACTGAAGAATGCTGATCTCAGCAATTACTTGCTTAGGGGCTCGGCCTCCAGGACATAACCAGCTGTAAAAACCACTGATCTCAAAATTTGAATATTAGGGCATCACAGAGTGACTTTGATGCAGTCCTCTGTCTGCATCTCAGAGCCTATGTACTCTTCTTTTCAAAATTCAAGGCTGACATAGGAGCAGCTACTATTATTTAATGGTCAAGGATTACCCAAGTTTCCATTCCTCTCTTACACTGAGAAGCTTTAACATGTTTCAGGGTAATTGGACCAACCTCAGTACCTTAGATTACTCTCCCAATATCGTGGCCTGAGAGACCATCAATCAGAATAGCTGACACATCTTGGCATGCTCAACGCTCATTTTACAACATTTGCCTTTATCATTATGGGCATTAAAGAGATGAAATATTGCATGTAAAAAAACCTTAAAAATTGTGAGTGCCTGTCCAAGAAAAATAATCTTTATACAAAAGAGTAAAGAAATCCGTTCACCTCTAGCCATGTCTTCTAGTGGCTTTCTACTGGAGCAGAATGAATAAATTCAGCCTCCTAGTATGCTTGTGCATGTCTGAAACTTTGTGTCAAAATGGCTTGTATGTAAACAATTGAAAAAAAAATGGAATATTTGAAAGAAAATCGGATTATAATACTTTTAAAACATGGAAAAGTTTGAACTATGTGAAATTCTCAGCTTTCAAATTTAATGAAACATATTTGTGACCAGAGACCAATACTTTTGTCTATTCAGTTGTGCGTACCATACAATCTTTATCGGATTTATTTGTGCATGTTTTATCTTGATTTATCTTTTATTTTTTAATCTTTACAAAGTTGTAACAATAAATAAACTAAAACTATATAAAAGAGCAGCTCTGTTTACTATGCATGCAAATTCTAAGCAAATTGTTTCTGTGTATTAAATGAGTGTTCTTATGTTATTTGAAAGAATTAAAAACCTTTTATTTACATAAAAGTTCAGTAGCTTAACATTTTGGGAGGCGACACTTCTTTGATGGTTGAAGAATGATGTTCAAAGTATGCATGTTAAGCAGAAAAATATGTCTAGCAAAAATGTCAGGCTGAGGGGTTCAGGGATATTTGTTTGGCTTTGTTCTGCTCTTGGGAAAGGTCTAGTCCTGTCAAATATGCACAACAGAAGTGTGACATTCTGGTGAACTTAGTATTTGAAAACTGTCTTTCAACCCAAAAGGCTGAAGTATACATGAGTGTCAGAATTCCTCTCTATACAAGTGAGAAAAAGACTAAATCATTTGATACACTGAAGGGCAGTAACAAGTGGAGATATAACAAAGAGGTACAACTGTGGCCTCCAGAATCAAAACAGTGGAAAAACTGAGTCTTCCATTCCCAGGCAAGGGCATCGTACAGAGTAGCTACAATAGTACTCCCTTCACCCAGCTCTCTGCCCCATCCCGTCCTTGCAGTTTTTTATCCCTTCTGCATGGATGGGTCAGCTACCCATGCAAAGCAATTTAGCCAGCAAAATTCGCAGGTTTGCTTCCTTAGATAAGCTGAAATTTGTGTCGGAGTACCACTATGAGCCTATCTGCAAATAGCAGAGTCTCACCTGACCTCGGGAAAGGCACTACTGTGGGAGGGTCGGGAGTGGAACCCCAATCACCCCGAAGCGAGCTAGTCCCTCTCCTGGTGTCACTGATTGTAAGGGATGGGCTAGTAAAAATCCCCAGTGCTACCTGTGAGGTATATGAAAGAGCGGATAATAAAGTGGTAATTTCATAAAGAAGTGAAAAATGCATTTTAGTTGATGTGAGAATCAGAAGTGAAAGTGTCGTGGCCCTTTCCGTTGGCAGCATCACAGATACTGGAGCAATTACTGTAAGTAACCACTTACATGTGGTTACACCCGAAGCTGTGTAAAACCAGCTAAAGTAAACCTCAGCTCCAGATAAATGTTCCAGAGGAAGAAGTGACAAAACCTTCTGCTAGCTAAAGGACAGTGAATTAGAAACAAAATTAAAGATGACATAAAATAGTCATACATAAAAAAAACCCAAACCAAAGGCCTGAGGTAGTTGTAAAATACGTATTACCTCTAGTGACAGTTGGTAGCACTACATTAGTTGACGGGCCTCTTAAAAACCAACAGGCAGAGATAGAAAGAGAAAAGAAAGTAGTGATCTAAGATTTTCAAGATATGTTGAGCAGGTAAATGTCAAGGGAAACTGACATGGAAAAAATGTAACACCTGGCAAAAGACATCTTGCTTCACAAAGAATTTTACAATTCCAAATTAAAACTAGGAAAGGAACAAAGATCAATTCCTATGAAAACTGGAAAATCTGTGACTCATTAAACCACTGATTAAATTCTAGATAGTGTAAACATTTCTGTCTGCCGTCTTGAAAAGGGTCCTAGTAAACGAATTTTTCAGTGCCTGAACTGTCCACAATGCTCCACGCGTGCCTCAGATACACACCACATTTCCAGTTGTTAACGATTCTTTGCCAGATTAAAAAGAAACAACAAAAGAAAAGGAAACCCCCACCCTTCAGCGCAATGCCCGAGGACTTCTTTATCTGTCCTGTGGGGAGAACGGGCTGCTCCCCCAGCCAGCTCGAGTCCTCGCTGCCTTGTTCCGAGAGTGCCTGGCTGAGGAGGGCATGACTGCCAGCGGATGTCCCCCAGAGGTCTGTGCTATTTCCAAGCAGAGAACAGGCAAACTCCTGCTGGCACTCTGTTGGTCAGCTGGAGATGGGCGATGGCAGGAAGCTGGGCAGTTCTCCCATGGCACGTTATGCCTCTGTCTACCACCCCACACAGCTCTACTCCTAACAGCCAGTCTTAGAGCTGTGTTTTGGAGGATTGATAGTGTGGCTCACATCCTTTAAGAACTGTGAACACTCCTGTGTCAGTTCACTCACCAGGGTTACACCACACTTGATGCAAACCTTCAGAATAACATATCGCAGATGGTCTGCTGGGAAGGAAACATCTCTGCAAGCAACCAATTATTTGAAATCTCTTTTGGATGTTGCTTTGAGAAAATTTTCCCTAAGTTGTGTGATGTTCCAGATCGTAGGTGCGGTGTGGATGGTAAAACCTGTGCTTTCTGGAGGCAGCATTTGTACTTTCTGCTGACTCTGACAGACATTGTACATCGCGTTCCTGTTTTTCGTTGTTAGAAAAGACTAAAATACTCCAAACACTTTCTTTTACAAAAGAGTCCATTGTAAAAAAGTAGTGACATCCAATCTAAGCAGTTAATAGGTTTGGGAATCACAAGACACAGTGAAAGATTGGGGTTGAATAAAAAAAAAGTGAGAAATGCTCTGATTGGGCTGGTCCTGTGTGCAGCCAAGAGTTTGACTTGATGATCCTTAGGGGTCCCTTCCAGCTCGGGATATTCTGATTCTATGATTCTAAAAGAATGAAACAATAAAATTGGTGGGTTTTGCTTAGTGAGAAGCTGTTTTGGCTTTCTACCAATGCTGTTATTTCTGTGTCTCTGCAGACTGAAGTGACATACACTGTGGATCGTGTATGTCATCCTGACTAGACTTTGGAGGAGGCCCTGCACTCATTCATGCCTAGGAAGTTTTATGAGAGACTAGATCTGCTTTTATTTCCTTCAGATAAAATGTAGAAAAACTAATCTGCCTGTGAGAGCCATCGAGATCATGGTAGCAAGTATGAAGCATGACACAGTTAGTCTGGATTTTTTTTTACCAAAATGTGTAGCTTCACACAGTGTGAATACCTTGCACATAAATTTCACAGTTACTGGAAAATCAAATGTAGAAATCGATGGAAACTTCAAAGAAAATGCTCCCATCAAAGACTTACTTTATCAGTTAATCAAACCTAAATGGATCTGTGCAATTTTAAAATTCAAGTTGCAGCTAAACCCTTCCTAAGGGTAAATCAGTAAGAATGGAGCAGCTGAAAGTTTCCTTGAGAGAGTGCATTAGGTATTCTGAAAGAAAAATAAAATGTTCTTTCCTTGACAGCACCAACCTTCATTTGTGCCTTGTCTTGCAGCATAAATCAAGCTGTCAGTATCTCAGGCTTTGGTGCACCTACCAAAGTGGAGTGTGTGCAGCCAAAATCAACGAAATATATTGCAGGAGGGTGAGTTGTTGGCACTGCTGTACTGTAGAGAAACATGGATTTAAAGCGTTCACACTCAAGTGTTGGAATTGAGTGTGAGCACCTGCTAGAGAAATCAAAGCTCTTGGCAGTCAATGAAGAGCAGAGAGTGCACTATGGCCCTGTTAACCATGGTCTCCTCACACTGCTCAAGTTAATTGCTGGACAAGTGGCTAAGGCCAGGATGTCCCCTCTGTCTTATTCAGACTCTTGCTACTTTTTTTTTTTTGAAATAGGAAGCATAGAACAATTTATGGTATCATGATGCAGCTCAAGAAAAACTTTGACAGAACCTGCTATGCAAATCAGTTTGAATTGAATGGAGTGGTCTCCAGGCCACTGGCTTCTTGCTAGATTTACAAAAATGGAAAATCTCAGCCTATAGTCATGCATTTCTTACATGTATGAAGTTTTTCTCCGTGAGTGAATTGTACCTATTCCAGTATAATAAAGAAAGTATGTTAATTGGGTTGTTTGAAAAGTGTTAAATAGCTCATTTAGCAACATAAAAATCTTATGAGTGAACACATATGCGTGCGACTGTATTTGCTCAGGTAAAGAGTGAATTGCCTTGCCTATGAAAGAAATAATATTACTGAGGAGAAAATAAATTGTGAAATACAGAATGAAGCAAAAGTTGATAGAGGATTATGTGAAAATTATTTTTCTGTATCCTTTATCTGAATTCAAAGCTGTGTCTTTTTTTCAATGGTAGAGCAAACTGTCTTCTTTAACATGTCACATCAACCCATAAAAATGATGGCCTGGGCGGTATTTGGTTTAAAATTGTTATTTAGCATTTACTTGTCCCACAGCAAATTGTGAATTAATTCTTTTATCTGCTAAATTCAGTACAAAATCTAACCTGGAGCAATGTCCTGTTTCTCATGCTTTTGTTCTGTCTTTACTCTGTTATGTAGTCTAATAACAAAGCTTTTTTAAAAATAAGAAATAATGTTTTTCTTTGACAGTTCTTATCTGGGGACAAATACAGTTCCAAGGAAACAGATGTCTCTTCCACTTCTGTGAGATGGAAGTAAAGGTGACTACGTAACCCCTTTTAGTTTGTTTGGGTTAAAAGCCAGTAGCAAGCAGCTGTCTTTGCCTTCAGTCCCTGCTACAGGAGGATAGAAGGAGACATTAGAAGTCACGAATTGCCAACACTGCAGGGCTGTCACAGAATATAACACATACTGCATGGCATCGCACAGTACTCTGCTCAAACAACAGCTGTACACGCTGCTTCGATGAGAGGGTAAACTACAGGACCGTACTGTTCAGCAGCTACCGGTATCTTTTGCCTTAACAATATAGCTAGTGTATTGCCATTTCTTCATGGTGTTCACACAAGGAATGCCAACAGCGCGGAAGCTACCATGCTAGGGCGTGTCATTGGCCTGTTTGAGTTTATGTGTCTTCTCCGCCAGCAACCAGTATCAGAAACTTTGAAGGAGCTTCTTCAGGGAAACTCTGAGGAGGAATAAACACTGCTGTCTACCTTTAATCAACATGACTTGGTTTTATAATATTAATGAAGATTTTTTTATTATTATTTTGTTTTTTATGAAACAACTGCTATCTTTATGAAACAACTATATCGTTTGTAATTTAATGGATTATCTTTTCTAATTTAATAGAGGGGTCTCATTAGCTATGAAAATGTCTAACGCTTTTGAATTTGCTGGCTTTCATGTCTTTTTCCATTTGTTTTAATCTAGTTATCATAGGCAGACATGAAATGTAACACCCCCTCATTAAAATAAATGTAGTGTTGTGACATAAACTGACAGAAGCAAGTAAGTCCCAAGGCAGTGTTCTTCTCAGCCTCCTCTCTTTCATACTGCCAAGATACGATATAAAACAAGGTTCCTCGCTCTCAGCATTTAGAAGCAGCAGGGTTAACACAAGGAGAAGTCAGAAGAGTTTTGCGATTTTTATTTCTGTTTTTCACCCTGGAAGTCCATCAGTAATCCTAGCACATTGTTTCAGCATACCTACAGGGATAGAAATTACTGTGATTACAGGTGACAGAATGGGTTCTTTAATGTTGCCTGGAGTAAGGTCTCTCACAGAAGTGGCATTTCACAATGGTGGCAAAGTAACCAAAGAACAAAAAAGCACTTAAACCAGAAAGAAAGCAGAAAAAAATATTTATACCATTTTAACGTCTTCAATTACATTTTATGGTGTTAATATCATTACATGGCTCTTATTTATACTTAAAATGTATTTTTTTAATAGTCATGGTAAACTCTGCAAACAGGTGGGTTTTTTTTCTGATGGTACCACAGAGACCATTCTATTGTACCTCCCATTTGGCAGTAAGAGACACGCATAGCTGACTTGCAGAAGAAAACCTATTACCATTTGACAAGAAGCATTATTTCTAGGTATGTTAAGCATGTCCAGAAATATTGTTTCCCAAAAGAATGATCAATCTCAAACACGTCACTGAAGGAAAAAAGTACATATTTGTAGAGGTTGTGCTTTGATATTTACTTATGACATTTCCCTGGTAAATTGAGTTGGAATATATTTTCCAAAGTAAGGCAGCATTTCAGTTTTGTTTGATGTATAAACATATTGACATAAAACATATCCACTTCAGTTTTAAACAAGTTTCATGTCCTAGAGTCGGCCTGAGTTTGTGGGAAATGAGTTGTACAGAAATTCACAGCTTCAAAATACAGCGTATGTGTGGAGTTTGGGGGCAGAGGGGCATGTTACAGATGCTGGCAATCAGGAAAGGAAATGAATGACAGTTATTTACATCCTGGGATCTGAAATCAAGCTGTATCTGCATTGAATATTAGAAGGACCATGTTAAACAACAAATGAGAAAGGAAAACCTAAGTGTTTTAGTGACTAATTGATGACAGATCTTCGTAATTTATTTTTATCAGAGGGAAAATTAGAGTAAGTCAGTGTACAGGCAGTCTCGGAGAGGATTTGGGATGGGTTGGTTACCCAACAAAACTGTGGTTCCATCTACAAACAACTTGCTTACCTCAGCTTTGCAGATCTTCATCGCAAGTTTAAAGCTAATTATAACCTTGACAAAAAAAAAAACAAGAAATGAAAATAAGACTTTGGATTGACTGCCAGAGCAGGCAATTAAATCCCTAAAAATGCTTGCGGCAGCAGCTTTTCTCAAACTCATCTTCCCAGCAGACATTGCCAAAGAGCGACGGTGTTTCATGTTCATTTAAAAAAGGTAGGTTATAATAAACATAATGACACGACAGACACTAATGGTTCAAAATTTAGCAAGTTCCCTTTAGTCTCAATAACATCATGTCTGACCTGCTGTCCTTTTTTTCTGAAATGTTCAATACTTCCTGGACCTGTACAGGGAGGCTGGGTAGTTTGAGTTGCCCTGCCTGGTACCTGGAGCTCAATACAGAAGCAGAAGCCAAGTAGGACAAAGCCTCATGCAGTTTGAAATGCCCAGAAGTCTTCCTTCAGTTCCACCTTAGGAAAGGAAAGTATTAGAGGACAAAAGCAGGTCTTTGACCTGAGTTACACGTACTACTCCTCAAAGGTTAAAACTCATGCATGTGTCCCACTTCCTCCTCACTCCCAGCAGAGTGTCCCAAGGTGAAGCTATTAGGACACTTCAGTATGATTGTGCAAGATGATATCCTACATTTTAGCATAAGAGATGGCTGGCTGTGCATCTCCCTCTTCCCATGGCCTTTGCAGGTGCCTGTTCATAGCAGAAGGATCAGTCCCAAGTGAATGGAGGTACCTGCTGCTAGCCCTGGAGAAGGGGCTGTAGCTGGAAAGAAGGGAAGGCTGAGAACATAGGTTTGCACTTACCATGCTGACTGTCTCAAAGCAGGTCTGCCCCCAGGAATCTGCCTAAGCCCATCCAGGAGCACCAAGGTCACTGTAGTGAGCTGCAGCATGGACTGTGCCATAGCTGTTCATCAGATCTGAGCACTATGTCTAATCATAAACTCATGTCATATAATCATAGAATCATAGAATCTACCGAGTTGGAAGGGACCCATAAAGATCATTGAGGCCAACTCCTGGCTTCACACAGGACCAGCCGAATTGGAGCAGATGACTGAGAGCGTTGTCCAGACGTTTCTTGATCTCAGTCAAGTTCAGTGCTGTGACCACCTCCCTGGGGAGCCTGTTCCAGTGCCCCACCACCCTCTCGGTGAAGAACCTTTTCCTGATCTCCAACCTAACCCTCCCCTGTCGCACCTTCATGCCGTTCCCTCGGGTTCTATCGCTGGGCACCAGAGGGAGGAGATCAGTGCCTGCCCCTTCACTCCCCCTCTTGAGGAAGCTGTAGGCTGCCATGAGGTCTGCCCTCGGTCTCCCCTTCTCTAGGCTGAACAAGCCAAGGGACTTCAGCCTTTCCTCCATATCCAGAGCTTTGTGTTTATGGTAGTAAAAAATTAGAATGGTTGTTCAATACCACAGAGCAAACACAAAGTAGCAGTGGCACTGTATCTTGCTGGGATGACCCCTCTCTGTAGAGGAGAGAGAGAGTAGGCGGCAATGAAACATCATTTTCGCCGGAGGGGAAAAGGAAGGTGCAGACAAATGGGGCCAAAACCCTTCAACCTCTTTCCCACTGTGTCATGGGCAAGTTTTGCAACTGACCTGGAAGCTGTATGCTCTGATATTTTTATAATTCTTCACTAGAAATACAAATGAGCCAAACCCCAAAACACTGAGCGTTTGAAGTGGCTTGGCTTTTAGTGTCGGTTTTTTTAATGTCTGCAAATCTAAGTGCTTGTTTCTGCCTGATGGAACCCCTACCAGCCCCAAGGAAAGTTCTCTAAGATCCTTCCAACTAGATTGCAGCCAGAAACTCCGGGATATGCTTTGAGTGCACTTGTGCCTATGCAGTCCCAACCCAAATCCCACATCAGACATGTTCAGATAAGTTTGGAAAAGCTTTGATGTGACTCATCAGTGCTTTCTGTGCTTAGCAGGAAAGAAATTCAGATCCTTCAGAGGTTGTTTTTCTTTACAAGGTTTATGTAAAGCTTTACCTCAGAGCTGAAAATATTTTGGCAAAAAGCGAACAGTAAACCCCTCTGTGCTGCATTTGCTGATGGAACATTGTTCTCCTCCCACTGACTGAAGCTTGATTTAAACCTGACTACTGAATTAAATGTACATTTTCTTTTATTAAATAGCTTCTGATAATGGATACTTTCATGTTAAAGTTCCTAATCTTAAACAAACTAAGACAAATTCTCCATTGTGAAAATTCAAGTCTTTCCTTGAAAACAACAGAGATAAAACACACCAAGTGGAGGACTCCAAAAGAGAAAACAATGAAGATATACTTGGTAAGCAGTAGATAGAATAACAGTCCTTCTGGACTGAACTGATTATGAGGTTTTTTTGATCATAAAAGCAGATACAAATTTAAATGATGGAGAGTTAAATGATGGAGAGTTAATTCCTTGAACTGTTTAAGACATCATATAAAATAATTACAAAATAAATGAATTGAAGGAAGGAAGGAAGGAAGGAAGGAAGGAAGGAAGAAAGAAAGAAAGAAAGAAAGAAAGAAAGAAAGAAAGAAAGAAAGAAAGAAAGAAAGAAAGAAAGAAAGAAAGAAAGAAAGAAAGAAAGAAAGAAA
>VWZZ01003992.1:103491-190573 GCA_013399095.1 Psophia crepitans
CCTCCCTCCCTCCCTCCTTCCATGAGGTGGTGAGCAGCCCTCACTACTGTGAGAGTGAAGAGAATGACAGGCAGAGCAGCACTGTCGTTATGTAGAGTCGCCATTCGTCCCAGCCGGGTTTTAGCTTGCAAAGCTGTCTTTTTGAAAGGAAAGGTCGCCTGCCAGCTGACACTGATATTTTTATATATAATGCATGCTAGAAAATAGGTCTTTCTACATGTTCCCTCCTTTTTTAAAAACATCTATTAAGTCTGTCAGTCCTGGAATAAAGGATTAAAGAGAAACTGTGTGGGCAGATAGGGCCTCTGAAAAGTGTTGATTAGCAGTCCTGGTGAGTTCTGCCTACGGAACAGGGACAACAGTATGGTCTAACCTTGACTCAGCAGGATAACGTACAGAGACTTCAGTCAGCAGCCGTTTCAACCTTAAGTATTGCTGCTGAGACTTTAATCGTTCCTCCTAATTATGGCTCTGCAATGTGATTATCAGCCCATGATAAGTGGAATAAACAGGCCACATTCCCTTTCATGGGTCACCATAGAGCTATCAGAAGCGAGCAACTTTCTGTTGCCAGTGACCTAAAAAAGCTTGAAGCAAACTCCTAGAAGCAAAAGAAGGCAAGTCCTGTGATCCTCTCCCAACCCAGTCCCTTTGTATGGGTTTGAAGTTCCTGTAGCCCACTCCACATTTCAGCAGGTCCACATGGCCATTCTTCCCAGTGCAAAGACTCACCTCCAAACCTAAGACCTCGATGGTGTGCTTGAAATTTAGGTCAGTTGAGAAAAGAAGACTTTTACATACACACATATTTTTGAGTCAAACAATTCTCTTCAAATAACTGTGAAAGGCAGATAAAGAAGGGCAGGGATCACAAAAACAGAGATAATAAATCTTTATAAATTCTTTGGGAGTGCATCAGACTCCCTCTGAGGGAAGCAGTGTGGTGGTGGCTATAGATAAATTTGTTCTGTTTTGAGCAGAGGTGTTCAGCCTCTTTTGTACCTGGAGACCCTTCTCCTGCCTAGCCAGGTCCTACATCAACATGGGCAGGAAGGTGTGATTTATGACAAAGCTCCTCGTACTCCAGAAAACAGCGATTTTCAGTTTTCATTCTGTTTCCCTTGTTATTCAGAATACTTTACATGTTGAATGACTCATACAGCATTGAGAGTGTGAAAGTTTCCTTACACACTCATATAGGAAATCCTTCTTTGTCACAAATAATTTGCCTTGCAAAGAGCCAAAATACAGAGAAAAAGCATGCAGAAGGGTTGTCAGTTTGCTGCTCATGGGATTGCTGTGGATTCTCGTCTGAAATCTCTCCTCATTCTCTCATGTTTGGAAGCTCAGACTCCGGAATAGAAAGCAAGTAGACTGCAGGTAAGGAAGCAGTCACATTTAGCTGGGAGGTTCTTGGTGATTCCCATCAGGAACTGTTCTGTGCCCCAGCTGCTGCAGTACTGGCAACAGTAAATAATGTCAATTTTAGTTTATTGGAATGGGATTATAGTCCTAAAGCATGCTGGAACAGATTGTGAGAAGAATAGAGCTGGCAGATGCCAGAGTACTCTCCCATGAAAAGTATTTGAACATCCAGAAGAAAGGGCTGAGGCCTACAGAAAGCCAAGGGTAGACAGTGAGACCAGACATGTCTCCCGAGGCCTCGGAGGCTGGATTAGAAATCTGCTGAGGAACTGAAATGCCTGGGAGCAGAAAAGCTGAGCACGAGCGTTGGTGTCAGCTGTGTGTCACTGCTGCAGAGAGCAAAACCCCGGAGCTGCTCGTGGGGAGGGACTGAGCAAGAGAGAGTGCAATGAGCGGGATGGGAAACCGGGGAAATAAATTCAGCTATGGTTCATTGATTTGAACTGCAAATGGCACAAATGGATTAATGGAGTGCTGCGTTTTCCACAGCCCCTGGACTGACGATTGTAGGAGCTAGTGCAGAGCCAATAAACACTGTCCCTTTGGAGAGGGTGTTAAGGGGGCTGCCTGTACCATGACCAAATGCACCCTCCCAAGGCACTGGGGAGTCCGTGGGGCTCAGTGAGAGAGCAAGCTGCTCCCAGTGGTAGTTACCAGTGCGGGAGTGGATGGTAGGACAGTACATATTTTAATTACAAGGGCACCTCTCTAGGTTTTAATGGAATATTCTGTGTTTCTTGAACGCTCCTGTCATCCCATGAAAATCATGTGTTGCATTCTTTCTTAGCTAAGGACTGGCTTTTTCTCTGTGATCATTTTAAAATTAAAATGTTAAGCACTACAAACTAACATAAGTGATAGCAAAGCCTAGATGCCAGCGTTCACATGAAAGTGCCTACTTTAGGCAGTGAAAGAGTTGGGATTTTATTTAACTACCAGAAGTTGCTGTTAAAGCAAGAATCTGGAGCCTTAGTAATAAGGTAAAAATCTATATTAGAAATACGGCAGTTCAACATGGCTATTGAAATGGGACATAATTAAAATCCACTCTGAATGCTTTGTGCATTTTTGTTTGTTTGGGAAAATTGATCTCTTAACGAAATTGTCATCTCTCTACACTTTTACTACAGTACTTATGTTATGTTACCTCTCTGTTATTTCTGGAAAATTTCAGTCAATGACATGGAAATGATAGATTACTAGCTGCCTTTAAATGTTATTCCCCCCCTCCCAGAAAAAAGAAAAAAGGAAAAAAAAATTATCCACGGGCAGATATTCCAGCTTTGTCAAGCTAAATCACATTTCCTGGATTATAGTGTAACACATACAACATATGTCACTTGTTTTGGAGTGAAATGCAGCTATGCAGAACCTTTACACTGCAGTTAACTGATTTTAGCAGTAAGCAGTAGATGGCAAGGGTTTTTTTAGGCAAATGCAGAAAAAAGAACGAAAAGCCTCACAAGTTTAAGACTATAAATGAGGGTTTCACATAATCTTCACAGGAGGACCAGCTGTTCATAAAATCCTTTGCCCTTAGATGACTTATGAAAGGCTGTTTAACTACAGATTGATCAGTGGTGTCTCATATTTTGACACATGATCAGCAATGGATTTCGTAGCACTAACTGAGGATGATTATTCCTGTGCCAGCTGAGATGGTTTAGGGCATTTGAGACACCAACAGTAATGATTGTGTCACACAGGGTCTGCAGAAGACACATGCTCTTCTGGAACAGCAGCTGAAGACCAGATGAGAAACTGTAGGGATCTTTAATGATAAAGGCCTATATTTGGGCAACTGAATTGTGCCCAGTTTTATTGATGATATTATGGATTTTTCCTGCAGGAAGGGAATATACAGCAAAGACATTGCCGTGAGAGTGAACAAGATGGCACAACCATAGTTTTAAATTCCTGTCTGCTGGGATTTCAGTATGGAGGTTAGAATCTGAAGATAATGACTCTGAAATCCATGTTGCAATTAGAAAAACGTGTTTTATTTGGCTTCAGTAGAGGAGAAAATCCCAAATTTACAATGCAGCACATGCTGTTGTCTCTGTGCCTGAGTTTTTCTCTTTGGATACAGTAAAGCCCAAGGTCCCTCAGTTCAGCTTTTCAATATTTCATCACACTGAGTTCTAGCAGACTCAGGCGAACAGATCTGCAGGCCCATGAGTGCTGCTACTTCTGGAATGACATTTACTAGCATGGCAGGTCTCCAAGGCTGCTCCCTGAGTAGCACGGAGAACAGGTGCTGTGCGACTGGAATTGGTTTAGCTATGGTAAAAGCTTCCATGCAAAAGAGCAAACATACTGAAAATCCATATTCCGGTTTACCTACTGGTTACTTGTTCATAGCCTGTATTGGGGAGCACCTGTTGTTTGAGAACCTCACAAACATAAAACTGTATACTCTGAAAGTAACGATAGCCAGTCCTCGTGATTGCTTACAATTAGATTGTAAGACTTTTGCTAGTATAGGTGCTCCCAAAGTGTTCATCCATATGTATATTCACCAGTGTATTTAACATTGCAGTGTATCTAACTGAACACACATCTGAAAGACAAAATGTTCTCTGCAAACTATTAAGGTCAAGCAGAATTTTCATCAGGGGCTGCTTTAACAATGTGTTCCTCCTTCTCTTGCAAGGGAAAAATAAGAGTGGCAGAAGGCAAGTTTGCCAAGTTTGGCCAGCCAGCGCTGATGGACTGGCTTTCCTTTTTGGGATGTGATGTCACCAAAGCAAGGTAGTACCTTTTCCAGCTGTTTTCTGCTATAAACAGCATTCCTATTTTCCTGAACCTTGTAGGGCTTGTATAAAGTCTTATAGGTTCTTCAGTCAAAAACTTAGGGTCATATCCACCTTTATCACCAGGTTAAAGCTATCTGGGATTGTCTGAGGTGAGCTGGAACACACACACACATAGTCCTTCAACCAGCTGAACACTGGGACAATGGCCTCCCTCAAAGAGAGAGAAACAGCCTGGGGAAAGCAGGGGTTGCCTGCAGTCTGCACACCTAGCTAAAAAACAATTGTCTGTCTTTAACCTTAATCTGCCATTAGCTGTCAGAGAGAGGTAGAGAATTTCAGTATTTCAACATCTATCCTGGTCTGCAGAAAATCCACCATTTCCTTAAGCAGTTGATTGCTTTTTATCAAGATATCTGCACAAGGACAAGGAATATTAATGTTTTAAATGCACTTCTGTGCATTGGCTGTATCATTATCCTCAGTCCATCCAACATCACAAAATTTTCTGAGATGCATCAAAACATTTCAACACTCAGAGTTTCATTACTAGTAGTATCTGCTATTCGCAAATAATAGCAATTTTGTGATGCACCGCTACTAAAAGACACTAGTTAGCCATGCAAGCAGTCACTGGACATGGCCAGCAACAAGATGTAGCAGAATAAATTCTGTTTAAAAGTTTTAGATTTTTATTTGTAGTCTGTAATGACGTGACTTATTAAATGTGCCTTCTGCCCTTACTTTTTTCCATGCGTTTGAGGAATCATTTCCCAAGGTAATCACTGGTGACATTTCACTTAATAGTTTCCAGAGACTTTTCTGTTTTTTTTCCACTTGCATTCTGTATACGGGAAGCAGAATTACATCACATTTAAAATAAGCACAGGGATTTTTGTTTTGCTGACTAAATATTTGCTATCAGATATTCATGATAGATAAGGTAAATAAGCTTTTCTTATTTCAAAACAGGTCTTTGTGTTTGGGAACATCTCAAATGGGCAATTAGAAAATACATGATGTTAGCTAAAAAATCTTTTTTATCCACACAAAAAGAATATATGTTTCTTACACAAATACAAATTAAGTATAACAATTTCTATAGTCAGTGGAAAATGTGTCAGTTTAGTAGATAGAACAATAGCTGATCTTCTGGATACTTTGCAGTCTGGCTCTACGTAGTCTGCGGATGACCGTTGTTTCACCTCTCTAATCCTATATACAAATGAAGATAAAAAGAAATAGCTTTGAGATCATTAATGTATCAGAACTAGGTGTTACAGATATGGTAGGATTTAAGAAACTTACATCTTACTATAAAACAAACGAAAAGGAAACACTATGGTCTGTCTTGGGGTCTCAGGGCTCAAGTGCTTTTTGGCCACACTGCTTGTTCAGATGCCAGCTCTGCTCATCAGGAATTATGATGCCCAGTGGTGCAGTTGATAATCTGAGTAATGCATTTGAAGGAAGCCCAGATGGCCAAGTGCTGGCCTTTATTTCTTTCTGAAGGAATATGTGGCCTGAAGATAGAATAGGAACAGTGATAGATGTATAAACAAGACCTTCCGTGGCATAAACTACCCTAGCTATCATTATTTTCCAGTCTTTTTTATTGTTCTTTGCCCCTTGTCTGCATTTCTGTGGAAGTAAAATGTGATGTATGGTGAGATGATCTATGATTATGGCATTTAAAATCCAATCAGACACAAAAAGGATCAGCAATATCTTAAACTGTCTTAAGTACACAAACCTCACTAGGTTGAGATGTAAACTGTGTATTAGTTCTTTGGGTATTTATTCAAACCAGACATACCAATACCAGTTTGTTATTAATCAAAAATATCATATAAACCCTAGCTATCCATAATATTTATATCACATGATGCCCTTTGGCTCAACACTTTTAATGTAATTATCTTCATAATACTGCTGTGAGGTAAGGAAATACTGTCAGACAGTAACACCCAAGCTTTTAGAAAAGGATTGGTGGCAATCAGGGTATTGAAACTGTATTTCATTAGACTCAGATTGCAGTTCTAGCTATGAAGGCCCTCCTTTTCCATTGTTTCCCCTTGTGCACTTGTTCATCAAAGAAAGTACCAGTAATAAGAGATGAATTCCAGCCTATGGGAAGATTTTTTTTCTTAATATTGGGCTTCGGATAATGTTTTAGAAGGAGTGTAACCATTTAAAAATGTATATTTCAAAATGTGTGTGTGCTCCGACAAGCAAGGAGAAAATAAAGTTTTTGTTTTGTGGCATTATGGGAGAATAGAATAGGATAGAATAGAATAGAATAGAATAGAATCGAATCATTAAGGTTGGAAGAGACCTCAAGAATCATCCAGTCCAACTGTCCCCCCACTACCTATTAACCACTAAACCATGTCCTTCAGTACCACATCCAACCTTTCCTTAAACACCCGCAGGGACGATGACTCCACCACCTCCCTGGGCAACCTGTTCCAATGCCCGACCACCCTTTCCAAGAAGAAATTTCTCCTAATCTCC
The DNA here is from genome assembly GCA_013399095.1 of Psophia crepitans. NCBI lineage: Eukaryota > Metazoa > Chordata > Aves > Gruiformes > Psophiidae > Psophia > Psophia crepitans. Next base: position 110,184 of record VWZZ01003992.1, read on the forward strand.
AACCTGAACCTCCCCTGGCGCAACTTGCAGCCGTTCCCCCTAGTCCTGTCACTAGTTATCTGCGAGAAGAAGCCAACCCCCAGCTCACCACAATTGCTATATGTAACCCTAAATAAGCTCCTGTAGGTAAAGGTAGTGTTCAAAGCAGTGTTCGAAGCCAGGTTGGATGGGACTTTGAACAACCTAATCTAGTGGCTTGCCTCACACATTTGAAGAATTAAAACTCAGTTTTTATCTACAGTAATATACATCAGAACAAGATTTTACTATAAGATTACTTCTACTGAGTCCACTTACTATGGTGGTTACTTCAATTAAATACCAGGAAATCTGTTCTGGGAAAATCACTGCATTGCACCTAAGCACTATGGTTATTGTTGCTATTAATTCCACTGTGTCTTGGATTTTAATAACTCATTACAGATTAAAAAAAATCCATTTAAATCATAAAGATGGTAGCTCTGATATTGCATTTACTGAAAATATTTTGACAGAATATCACAACAGTTCATGATTATTACAGCCTAGTAGATCATTCTTCTCCTTTTGGTGGCCACATTATATTTAACTTTTTCAACTTGCTTTCAGAATATTTATTATATAGGCAAAGTAGACCTAATTTTACAGACCTTTAATTTTTTTTTTTAAAAAAAACACCTTTCTTTTAGGAATACTTATGATTTAGGCAGTCTAAAAGTTGTCCATATAACGGCATTTTAGCAGAGTTCAGTAACTCTTCACTTGCTGGCAACACGATGGTGATTAATTGTACTACCTGTAATTTTTCATTCTGAGTAGCAGCCGTCTGTACCTTATACATTCTGATATAAGAATTTCTGTTAGTTTTATTGATAAAATGCAGAAAATATAAGAGCAAACAAACCAGTTCCCATTGCATTCTCTACCTACAAGTGTAACTGTAAGATTTCCCTATGGACATGGTGATCTTGACTGTGATGAAGGGGACTGACCCTGAGAATCTCATGGAATATCACTTATTTTCCTTCTGAAGATCTCAGATACTCTGAAGAATGTTATAGTAAATGCCTTTTTAGGAATTTTTGTTAGAAATCCCCGAGATCTGACTTCCCTTTGTGCTTTGGAATCAAGAGGATACTTTGGAATTGTGGATACTCCTCCAGTAATAATTGAAGTAAGATGTCTATGAGCACACACAAAAAAAGTCCTTTCAGTATTGTTTTACATCAAAGCTTACATTAAGTCAATAGTAACATAGACAAAAAGAGCAAATAGGGTTCAAACAGGCCAACTAATTAGACAACTCAGTTTGTCTAGTCAATGCAGGTTTTTGTTTGACACAGACTCTTTTCTGGTTCAATAACTTACTGTAAATTTTGCTTGATTTTCAGAGACCCATGCAAGCTATGCCATTGTTCCTGAAATCAGATTAGTTAGGCCTGACTGTTAAACCAAAGTGGAGCCCCATATGCTTTAATTAAGTTCTGAATGTAGCCTATTTTGGAACACAAATAACATCTAACCAATCCAAACTGGAATTGTATCTCTCACTAGAAATGCTATCCTTTAATTCAAAGAGCCTAATTCTATGCTTTCAGCTACCGCTTTCCTCTAATTGTTTGAGATCAAGTGTTCCAGGCCTCCGTGCTGTCTCGGTGCTGACCGGTCTCTTTTCTGTATGCAGGATATCTGTCTGCCTGCTTATGAGTCAGGAAGTTGATGTCTGCAGCTCCTAAAGTGAGTATTCACCAGGGGTATGCACAGCATACAGAACCGTAGGACACCGATGATGCTCAGAAATACCCCTGATGTGCATAGTGATGGCAAATGAGACAAGTTTAAAATACAACCAAAAATATCATTTCAATAATAACCATCTTCTAAACATACTGAGAAAAAACAGTAGAAGGCTTTATTTTGTTTGGGTTTGTTGGTTTGTTTCTTTTAAATTAATGTAGTAGCAAAAAGAACTGTCATTGAAGGCTAAGTTCCCATGGTTTGAAACCATGTCTAGTCACTCAGATACTTAACAAAAAACATATTGGAACTTGTTTGATATGTTTTTGCATGAGAAACTTGTCAGTTGCAAGTTCTTCTGGGACATTCTGACTAGCAACATGCTGCAAATGTTGCCATGTCACAGTTTAGGTACTTCTGCTTTTAATTTTTACTATATGAAGCAGTTGCTTGAAAAAGGAAGTTAAGGTATCATGACACCTGAAAGGATGTGGATTATGAATTTTGGAAGAACGTTTGCAAATTCCATATGAGTTTGCTTAGAATATGTCTGTTGTATCACAGAACCTTTTGTTTTTCAAATCAAAACAAAAAAAAAGAAGTAAAATTTCAGAATGTAAAAGTTGTTTCTTAACCTACACTTCAAAAACTACCAGCATGAAAGTTAGGTTTCATCTTCTTAATGTCTATGGAGAGACACAGGCTAAACTGCCCCCTAAGGATGCCTGTCACTCTCCAGAGATTATAGAGGAATTCCCAAAGACCAGTTAAGACTAGATGCTTCTCTTGTACATGGTTAAGTTAAATGACATGAAAGAAGTATACCACTTTATGGAGAAATATAGTTGCAGGTACTATAACGACTTTGGTGATTGTGTCTGACCTTCTAGACACAGGAGTTCCTTGAGCCAATTCCTGTTTGAGCTAGAGCATATCTTTTTTTATCTTAAATTAGATTTTCAAATGGCACAGATGGGTAATCAGCCACATTCTTTATGTGTTTAGTTGTTTCACTGTTTAACTTCTGCTGTTATATTTACAGCCCAGAACCAGCTCCCAGTATTTTGACCTTGCATTGACCTATAAATTGAAGATCCTATGACTATCAAATGTGTCCTCTCATGAAAGAAATCACAGATTCATCGCCATATCTTCTAATTCCTAGTCCTTCATGGTTTGTAATGAGAATTTGAGATTTTCTGGTTGGATTCAAAGTAAGAGTTTTGACTGATGAAGCCCTGAAATAGTTGGTATTTTACTATTTCAAAAGTCTCCCTTCTTTCATATCCCACATATGCAGCTCCCGAAGGGAACTCACAACAGAGGTCAGTTAGTGAGGGACTCCATACTCTACACAAGCTTTATTGCTGGCCCAGCACAGCTCAGGTGCAGTTCCTTCAGAGCGATCTGCTGGAGTCCTCTGTTTACCTGAACACATGCACAGAAGAATCTCTAAGATGTTTTTAGTACATGAAGAAAGGTGTATTTATTTAAGTGGATTTCAAGCTTCTATTGTAGAAATACTAGAGACTTAGACTCTGTACGTGTGTGTATATCTGCGCATGTAAATAATAGCCTTCTCTAACAAGAATAAGAGTCACAGGGACATAACCTCCTTCCTGCTCCTTTCCTCAGGGAGAACTCCCTATCTGAGAACACTGAAATTTTTGTCAGGCCAAGGACTCCATCTTCAGATATTAAACATATAATTTACAATTCTTTTTGTATTTCTAACTGGTTTAGAGCAGAGTTTGATCATTATTAAGTGCACCCTCAGCAAGTTTGCCAATGACACCAAGCTGTGTGGTACGGTCAACATGCTGGAGTGAAGGGCTGCCATCCAGAGGGACCTTGACAGGCTAGAGAGGGGGGCCAGTGTGAACCTCATGAAGTTCAACAAGGCCAAGTGCAAGGTCCTATACGTGGGTCGGCACAATCCCAAGCACAGCTACAGGCTGGACAGAGAATGGATTGAGAGCAGCCCNACCTGGAGTACTGTGTCCAGCTCTGGAATCCTCAGTACAGGAAAGACATGGAGCTGCTGGAGCAAGTCCAGAGGAGGCCACAAAGATGATCAGAGGGCTGGAGCATCTCTTCTGTGAGGACAGGCTGAGGGAGTTGGGCTTGTTTAGCCTGGAGAAGAGAAGGCTCTGGGCAGAACTAATCACAGCCTTCCAATACCTAAAGGGGACCTATAGGAAAGCTGACGAGGGGCTGTTTCTTAGGGAGTGTAGTTCCAGGACAAGGGGTAATGGGTATAAACTAAAAGAGGGGGGATTTAGGTTGGACATTAGGAAGAAATTCTCTACTGTGAGGGTGGTGAGGCCCGGGCACAGGTTGCCCAGAGGAGTTGTGGAGGCCCCATCCCTGGCAGTGTTCAAGGCCAGGTTGGATGGAGCTTTGGGCAAGGTGATCTAGTGGAGGGTGTCCCTGTCCATGGCAGGGGGGTTGGAACTAGATGATCCTTGTGGTCTCTTCCTACCCAAACCATTCTGTGATTCTATGATTCTATGATCACAGCATCATTTCTGCTTGCACTTTCCCTCAACATGCTATTTTTTGTGCTAGAAAACCCCACAACAGAAGATATATCTGTCAAATTTACTTGCAGTTTCAATGTCCTTATTCTCTCCTACTGTCATCAGAATCATGAAGGATTTTCTCTGTTGCTATATTGGTCCAGGTGCAATCAAAGTTTCATTACGTTTCCTTTCCCAGCCAATTTTAAAGGAATTTTGTTAAACAAAAGTCGTCATTCGTGAAAAATATTGCCAGACACACATAGCAAGCTCTCCAAAAAACACACTTTGAATGTTTTGCCTTAAACAAATTTTATTTATCCTTTCTGTGTGTATACTTGCGTCTCTGTGTGTATTTGCACTTTACATATGTACACAAACTTTGGAGGCTCAGTGGTTCTTTGATGTGGGTTTAGCTAACCGGTGGGAAGGTGCGTCCTCAAGTATACTAATAAATTAAAATGCAGCAAAACTCCCCAAATCTAAGCAGAACTTTGGAGAAGTTTGAGTCCATGTCTTAACTTCTTGGTATAATTATTATTATAATGAACTAAGGAAGCATTTGATTGTTCTTTAGCACTGGCTTAGAATAGCTGCAGCCATACTTCTAACTAACAAGAAGTGTAACTCCATACCAATTGCCAGCCAAGATCGCTTTTGGTTTATGCCAGTCCCTGAACCATCACCAAAAGTACTCTGGAAGAGTATAAACTGGACTGGCTAACACATGCCAAAATATATTCATTTACTTCTACAGACATAGCTTAAGATGATTAAAACTTTGAATTCCTTAATTCCCTACTACAATTTTTTTTTTGAACAGTGCTCTTACTCTATTTCTTTACATGGTGTTTACACTCCTTGTGATGGACTTTGCTTGACTGCTACATAGTAAGCCCCCAAATTCACCAGATACTTTTGAAAATGCTGAAGATAATGCTCAATGTTGTTTGTGAAATGATTAAAATTGTTTCTATCACTTTGGAGTCAAAACGAGTAAGTCCTAAATAATGATTCTTGTGTTTCCTCATTTTTAGCCCAAGCTGACTTACTAAAACCCATTTGTTTAGGAGCAAGATACACAAAAATCAGTAGCAACTAAAGAACTTCATGTTAAAATACACCAGAAACTAGTCACCACAGTGCCTGTGCCACTAACGACGAAGGGTAACAACACAGGGTACACGAAGGAAAAGTATACTATGGATTTTTTAAAAGAAGATATGCAAGGCAAGTATACTACGTATTTTTTAAAAGAAGATAAAAGGTGCTCCAGGGAAGAACCTATAAAAAATTACTAAATGGTAAACTTGTAGACTCTCAGGGGATAGTGTAATGCTGAGGAGCAAGCACTATGGATGTCAAGAATAAAATATCAAACTAGTCCTTTGTGCTCCTCAAATTTAACTTGAGCCAACGATATTATGATTTTCATGACAAACCCACAACAAAGGCTAATTTTAGCTCTTAGTTGATTAGTAAGTGTTGTGTTTTATATCTGAGGTAAAATTACTGTAGTCTGTTTGACATTGGTGAGGCCTACTTCTTTACTTGAAAATCATGTTGACTTTTATCTACCACACTTTGAAAATGTGTGAGGGGAATAAATGTGAAAAAGCCCCAGAAAAAAAATTCTGAAAACATAAAAGGTGAAGAAAAGTTGAAAATCTGAGGCTTGCTTAGCCTAGGAAAGAAAAAGTATGAGATGGGAGAGGTCTTTTATATATGTAAAGGGTTGTTTATAGCATGGTTGGGATCAACAGTTCTATATGTTGGCTGAGGAGGAAATTAATGAACTAATGTAATTTCCAGTAAGTAGTTTGGATATTCTAAAAAAATCTGAATTATTAAATATGAGAACTTTGAAGTACTGGAACTGGAATCTTATGAATGGAAGCTTCAAAGAAAAGCTGAGATAAATATCTCTCTGGGATAATTTAAGTGCATTTGACCTGGCATCTTAGAAGTGGAACCACCTTAAAGAACTCTCAGGCTGCATCTGCACTGCTGATCTAAACAGGTGAGAGGCTGATATCTGGTTCCCAATAGCACCAAGCGATAAAGTCCACCCTTCATTGGACTAGTCCCTTCCCTAATAGATCTGTCTTGGGGAGAGATAGTTAATGTAATGTGAAGGGGTGGACAGGCAGCACTTTGATGCTCAACTGTCCGCTGAGCAAGACAAGCGTAGCCTTCTGAGCCTACTTTTAGCCATTGTCCTGGTTTCAGCTGAGAGGGTTTATTTTCTTCACAGCAGCCAGTATGGGGCTGTGTTTTGGGTTTGTGCTGGAAGCAGCGCTGATAGTGCAGAGATGTTTTTGCTGTTGCTGAGCGATGCTCACACAGAGCCAAGGACTTTTCTGCTTCTCGCACCGCCCCGCCGGCGGGATGGCTGGGGGTGTGCGGGGAGTTGGGAGGGGACAGACAGGGCAGCTGACCCCAACTGACCAAAGGGATATTCCATATCATATGATGTCATGCTCGGTTTATAAGGGGCTTGGGGGAAGAGGAAGGGGGGGACAGCAGCGTTCGGAGTGATGGTGTGTGTCTTCCCAAGTAACCATTACACGTGACGGAGCCCTGCTGTCCTGGGGATGGCTGAACCCCTGCCTGCCATGGGGAGCAGTGAATTAATTCCTGGTTTTGCTTTGCTTGTGCACGCGGCTTTTGCTTCACTTATTAAACTCTTGTATCTGAACCCACGAGTTTTCTTACTCTCACTCTTCCAATTCTCTACCCCTTTCTGATGAGGGGGACCGAGCGAGCGTCTGCATGGCACCCAGCCGATGACTGGGTTAAAACCATGACAGCCATGCATGTCTGCTCATGATTTTTCTTCATTAGTAGACCATATTATGTGGTCAGGGAAGGGATTGGTCATTAACCTAACACAGACAGGTAAAGCACAGAATACTTTTCCAGTTCGATCAATTTTTCTGAAGACTAGAAATAAATTATGAATATTTTGTAATGATTACACTATTAATAGCACATTATGGCATGACATTACCATCTCCACAGTTTATCTTAGCTGCATAGGTACAGAAGCTAATTCTCACTGTAATTCTGAAATTTGAAGAAAGTTCTTTTTCAGAATATGAGTCCAAATGACAAGACTGGTAATTTTTTTACCTATAATCCCATTTTTGCTCCTGTTCCTGTCTTCTCTGTAGTATTACCCTTTCAACAATATGAATTCCAATTATTTGACTGTTCAGATTACTTTGTACTCCTTTTTATAATCTCCTGAGACACCAGCTCTGCTTCACAATAAAACGACAAAAGAAATACTTTTGAGATCATTTTAATCTAAAGCACATCCATGCTGTTCATATCATAATGTGAGATTAAGAGCAGGGTCACAAGTCTTGTATTTTATTAGCAGATGGTCTAAATTTGTGTTTCTCCACTTAAACAAGGAGAAAATAGGTGGTGGCAGATTTTGTAGTGGCAATGAAATCTTTCTTTGGTATATAACCTACCTTACAATAAAGAAGACCTTATTTTAAAAGAAGAGTCTCATTATTTCTCACATTTTAAAATAAAAATCAAAAATCTTTTAAAAATACACAACATAGTGGAAGACTGCATTGAAATTACTTTCCTCATTTGTGCTTTTCTGTTTCTCTGGCACTCGGCTTCATTTCTGTTTCCTCTTCAGTATATTTTGTTTCTCCTGGCCAGTCACTGAGTGACACGAGTGTCACATCAGGGAACAAACCTGTGCAAGTGGCAATATGTTGCCAGGACTGAACTACAGTTTGAGTGAAAGCTAATATGATGAACCCCAGATAATTGGTAGAAACATATCAACATGTATATACGAAGAAGTTACTACACAATAGCTGACAGCACTCTCCCTTCTGAAAGCTGTGAGGGGATATTTGCATGGCATATTACATGTCCATTACAGACAACTTTCTAGGGAACTGCAAAAAGAAAGGGAAAATGAAGAAATGCTGCTCTTTCCAAGAACAGGTTTGACTGCTTATTTTGTCATGTAAACTTTGCCTCTAATTCCAGTAAGTTTTAAAAAAAATCTAGCGATGCACATCTTGCAGATCTTGGGTCATTCTCTGCCTGTTTTTTAAATGGAAATCTACAATTCAAAATTTAAATATCTCCCAGTCTGTGCAGCTACTGAATATGAAGTTGTACATCCTGCCTACCTCTAAAATGGCTGAGTCCCCACTGAAATCAGTGATAATTGAAATGAGAAGTGTTTGAACTGCCTGAAAAGTTCTCACCTCTTCGATAACTATTTGGGTAAGAAGGCAGCCAGTTTCTCCACATCGTACCTTGGGTGTGCTTTCCTGACCATCAGTTCTGTTTTCTAGTGGTGGAATCCTTTGGTTGTAACTGATGCACTGCAATTGGCCATTACAGAAATGAGAATGTCCCACATAGTGATCGCACCCTCAAGCTGCTAGGCTGCTACAGACACCACTTTGTTGCCTTGCCACCACCCACATGCCAGAGAAATGCACTGCCTAGGCTTGCTGGGCAGAATTCACTACCCTGGTTTGGGGTTTCCACTTGAATCATTCTGACATCTGCTTGTTTTGTCATGTGCATCAGCATAACCTGAGTGAGGCACAACCTGCCCCTCACAATTCCTTTTCTGTCCTTACTAACTAAACCTAGACAATTTAATCTCATACCTTCTGGGGCAACAGTTACTTTGATTGTCTGTGGGGTGAAACACAGAATGGTCACATGAGTAAAGCATTGAACTGGAATAAACTCATTCTCCTGTTTCACGTGTGACTTAAAATAATAACATACCAAAAAAAGTAAAAACTTAATTTCATTCTATCAGACTTTATACCTGTTTAGTACGATTCATCCCTATGTAGCTGACAAAAAGGTGACAAAACACCATATTGTGTGCTCTGGTTATTTTGACAGAAGTGTGATTATGGATTTACGCCTGATCTAGATTAAATTTGTCATGGCAAGTGGTCTGCTAATTTACAAGTCTAATATTAATGAATGTTGAAGTAGGGCTGCAGAGGTCACGACTACCTGCCGTCTTCTTTCTTGGCTATTCCCTGAAATGTAGAGGTTAGCCTGGTTGGATTACTGCTTAATAGGAGCAGGTGACTTTGGAGGAATCAGCTCATTAACTGTTATGGGTAATGTTAAGTAGGCATTCCAGTGACATAATTAAACTATGTACTAAGGAGGTTAGTAATGGGAGTAATGGGAAGTTGCTCGTTAAATAATAACTGTGTTTACTTTCCAGCTTATTGCTAGTTTGGTTTTTACATCGATGTCATTAAGAGGTGTGCTGTGATCATAGAATCATAGAATCTTTAAGGCTGGAAAAGACCTCTAAGATCATCAAGTCCAACCACTGATGGTGATGGTGTATTCTGTTCCACAGGCAAAATGTCAATTACTGACAGCAAATGAAATACACTCCAGACAGCACAATTACAGTGTTCCAGTGGACAACAAAAGGTTCGTTACTTCTAAACATTACCTTCTTAAATTAACTTGATTTAGATTGATTGAAATCAGCTGTGATCAAAGCAAATGAATATTTTTCTCTAAAATAATTTTAGTACAAACATACTTGAATAGATTGCAGGAATCTACTTAGTATTAACTGTCCTATGTGTCTGTTTTGAATAAAAGCTGTACAGATGGAAAAAAGCAAACATCTCCAAATACCTGTTGAAGTGTAGTATACCTGATCATAAGAACCATTTTAAAGTACATGTGACAATGAACTGTTCACTTGAAGCATATACACTTGAAAGAAAAATACTTGCTACTCTAAGAGGAATTGGTTTACTTCCATCTTCCTTAAAATAAAGTGTTCTTTCTTGTTTCTAACTTTCTTGCTTTTTGTATCCATCCAGGATATAAAACTATTGCTGCTGCAATGCTGCATCTAATTAGTCTGTAAACATCTGGGTAAGATTGCCATTTATATCCTGATAAAATTGGAATACTTGGAATTGTTCCTTAGTGACTTTGTCCTGAAAAAATGGACATGTTCCATTTTCCAGAATGGAAATACCCCATGAAGGGAAAGGGAAGGAAATACGTCATCTACCAGTCCCTGCTCCCAGTCCTAACATTTGCTTCTAGAGCTGGGCTCAGCCATTCAGCAGGCTCCCGGCTGCTGTCACCAAAGAGCTGCCTCCTGCATCAGAGAGTATGCTGGGCATCTTAAAGGATTCATATTCCTCTGGGCTGTTTTAAGGTCAGTAACATTCACTGTAAAGGGAAGAAATCTGTGAGGAATCCTGAGGTCTGGGGTGAAGTTCTTCTTGGAAGGCAAGTGATGCACCTTTTTGGGCATCGATGAACTTTGCCAACTGTGACTGAGAACAGTCCTCCAGCATCCTTTGTCCGTTGTGGCTAGAGTGGACACATCTGCCAGCTCTGAGCTCCTTCTAATTTTTTTGGTGTCCATGAATAAAAGCTTTGGGTGCCAAGCAATAGCAACAAAGAAATTGTAAAAACAGGCCAAGAGACATATGGCAAACATGAGGGTGATAACTGCACAGAAAAACTTAGCATGCTGTTTACACTGCTCTTGTCACGAGAAGACTGCTCAGAATTACAAGGCTGACCTAGTTTAGGGTTTGACATTCTTGTTAAACGCTTGAGGGCAGGTACTTTTTTAAGCCAGATACTTCTGTTCTGCCAAGGTCCATCGACAACATACTGGCTGCCAGTACTAATATTTCTTTTAAAACGATACTTGAAGGACAGGTCGTCTGTGCTGTTAGAACAGAAAATGTGAAGGAAAATGTTTGCAGGGTTGAGGGAGAGGAATTGCACCCTGACACTATAGGACTAATGCTGCATATTTGTGAAGTTTACTGCTATAGCTTTTATGTATCATCAGCTTTCCTCATTTGGAGTAACTGAAATTAGGTAACTAAAAAAGAACTAAAGGTCTTTGCCAGATGTTTGTCTTTAGAAAGAAAACATTGATTTCCAACTAGTTCCATTAAAATTAACATCCATAGAAGTCAGGGAATGAATTTCAGCAATATTTTTGACAACTTTGTTTTCAACTTACCATAATAATTATTTGCATATTAAAACCAGATTTTAAAACACAGATGCATTTCCCCTTATCTGTATTGTCCCCATTAGGAACTGCCTCGTATTTATGATAAAAAAACTGTGTGTATAGTGAGCTTTATGTATTTATTTGTTTCATTTTGTGTCTTTTGGGTATGCAGGAGTAGCTGTGGGAAAACACAGACCAAGCAATATTAAGCCAAGCTTTGCTCTGTAAATTCTCATTTACTCTGGCAGTTTTTGACTGGAGAGGGAGATGAAATAGTACATAAGACTAAACGGGATAGATTTTAGCTTTAACTCAGAATTCTCTGACTGTTGGATCTGATCCGATTTTCTCTGAAATCATTGGAAAAGTTCACATTGATTTCTCTGAGAGCTGGATCAGACCTTGTCAGACCCTTCAGTTAAATCCCCTGAGACAAATGCTTTGTTCTGCTGGATCTCGCTAGTCCCATGGAACTAATGAGTTCAACAGCTGTAGCTAAAGGGTAAAGTTCACCCTACGCAATTTTCTTTCTATAGTTTTGTTAGGGTTCTAGTTCCCATTGCCCTTGTGTAAAGGGAAGGAGGGAAAAGCATGAAAGGGAGAGGTTATAGTTCATTTTTTATTATGAGGTAAACAAGAGAAAGGCACAACATTTCAGATATAAGGCTCACATTTTGACCTTGACAACTCAAACACTGTCATCCTCCTCTGTACTTTTGAAAATTACTTCAGCAGGGGTTCATTTGTTTTACACTTCTGACCTTAATTTAACTGTAAATATTTTGCTCATAATTTTGATGACTGAATTAGTGAAACTGCTTCTGCAATATGTTCCCAGTATGTAATTGTTCCACTTCATAGCCAGGCGTAGCTGAGATCCACCCTGGTAAGCAAAGCCTGACACAGTCTGAGGAACAGTGTCATGCTTCCCATATGTTCCTTACTACTAAGGAGGTCACCCCACTTTGTAGGAAATGTAAAAGTTCCATTAGAAAGTGAATTTGAGCAGTTTTAATAAACATGAAGAAAAACTACATTATATAAAATAAAATTATATAGTGAGCTAGTGTTTCTGTTTTGTAATTTTCAGTGTATTATCATCAAAATTACCCCCTTTTAATGTTTACTTTTCTTTGCTATAGCCTATAAAATCCCTTTATCTCTTTTCAAAAATACTTGTTGTTTGCTAAGTGCAAGTCTCCTATTAACTATTAACTGTCACTGCCATAGCCAATAAAAAGGAAACAGCAAAAGGTAATTTTCAATAAGCTTTTAATTTTCATATTCTGTTTTTCATCATGCCCTGTCCTCTCCGTAGAGGAAAACACACCAGCTGAAATCAGTGCAGAAAGCTGATCTGACTAAATGGTCTGTTTCTGTCACAGGAGATTATTTCAGACTGGAACACCAAAATCCATTTCAGAGCTCTGTAGACCTTCCCACTATCTCTGTAATTCCTGCTGATGTTAATCAAAACTATTGTCCTATTTACAAACTACTTAATACCATTTTGATTACCATTAGTTTTATTTAGCCCATGCCATCTGTTTTATTTTACGGTTCTTACGTGGCCATTTGAAATAATGTCTCAAATGTTATTTGTGTGGTGTCCATTTGGATCAGAATATAAATGTATAGTAATATTTTGTGTGTAATGTATAATATATTAACATGCAATTAAATTCTGAAGAGTTACGTTATAGATTATAAGTGCTTTTCAGGCTAGGACCAGACAGAAAAGTGAAATAAAACCAGCAAGCTTTCCACCCTATGGATATTTTAGAAAGTTGAAGCTGTCCAAGTCAAAAATTAGTTCCTGACAGAGACCTCAAATGTCAGGACTATACTATGAGTATGTTTGTCTAGCTATAGAGAAAATTATAAAAATAAAAACATTACATGTAAGACTGAATCTTAGAAAGAAAAATCCTGTTAAATTCTGGTTTTAACATTGCTGGGATCAATGAACTAACAAGCTACATCGGCTAATGCTAAGCAGCTATATTCATTTATATTCTCATTATTACACTATTACAATTATGCCTTTGAGTGGAAATCTCCAGCCATCTAGGTCAAATTGCTGCCACAGAAGTTGACCCAGTGCTCCCTTCTGTTACAGCTTTCCAAATAGTTGGTTTAATAAAGAAACAATGTGAGGTGAACAAAGCACACTTTGAGCAAAGATAAAGAGTTTGGAGATGCAGAAAATGTGAGCACTTGCTGTCACCAAGAACTGAGTAGAACATTTAATTCAAGCTTTTTCACAAAGACCTCAGCCACAGAGGAAGGAGATAGTACAAGAACACTTTTGCAGTAGAAGCACTGGAATGTGAATGCTTAGAAGATCCTACAGTACAAGTAATGATGATAAAAAGCTTTTTTGATCAACATATTTGTCTTGAAGTCAATGCTGAAATCTGTAAATAAGGCAAAACAAATCTCAGTGATGGAGCAGTTAATTAAATAAACATCTGTAGACAGCTCTGGGACAGTTAGTCTTCAAAAATGTTCTGGCACTTTCTAGTGAACCTCCTCATTAGTATTTATGAAATATAAAATTATCCTATTGTTTGGCTGAGCTCAGTAAAGACTTCGACAATTTCAACCGTGCATGAAGAAAGTGTCCAAAGCACTGCTTTGTGAAAATGCCCAGGAAAAGTCTTAATGAGAAAAAAAATTACTATTCTGAGGAGCTAGTTCTGTCAAAAAAACACAGAAACAAACAAAAAAGCATTACACTTAGCCTGACATAAAATCATGGGGTGTCCATCAGCGTTAACTAAATACAAACAACAAAACGAGCAGTCGTTCCATGCCACAGATTGGAAACATGAGGCATTACTGTGTTCTACCTGCTGTATGTATGTGCTCAGAAGAACAATGGGGTCTGTTCCGCTCTATTGTTAGAGCTGATTGTTTGCAATTTTGCTTTCTATTCAGTTGCTGTCTCCGCTGGCTCAGAACCAGCCAGCAGCGGGCCCACTCCCCCTTCCCACATACATAAGATTAAAAATTGCGTGAATTTGTTGTCTCCCTCTAGAAAATATAATCATCAGGGCCCAAAGCCTTGCCGTTACGGGAAAATGCAAAGCTGAGTAACTAAGTAACTCACAATAGAAATATTGCAATTATTAAAAGACCCATTGTTTGGTTCCAGTTCCAAAAGCTGATGCAATATCTGGAAGGATGGTATTTTCATTGAACTAGGCGTCTCTGCCTGAATTCCAAGTGGCAGAGTTCATAAAAAACTTTGTTCCTGTAAACTGAGTTTTGCCAACAAGCCTATATAGCTTCTTCCTTGAAGGTATACCAACCTTTGTCTCAACAAATCTCTGCACCTCCCACCCATTTCACATCATCCCAAAACAAGCCCCACAGCTGAACTGGCTCCTGCTCCAACCACAGCACAAAACCGAATGACCTCTCCCTCCCAGTTATTCCGTGTAGTGACTTGTTGGGCTTCCTTCTTTAGTCATTTGATATTGTCTGAGGAATGAGGAAAGAGAGAACATTGCTTTTGACAGAAGCTTACCAGAAAAATTAAAAATAAGCAAAATTTGGCAGGTTGTGATTTCAAAGATACCTCATACTGTCTGAGACACAGTAGAGAGCGTCTTTGTGAAGTGCTCATGATGTGCACGACCCTCATTCTGATGTGCAATGACCTTCATCCTGACGTTCATGACTCACCATTTTAAGACCTGTGTTGTCTGAACCTGAGGGAAGACTCTGGGGAATAATTTTCCACTGCCACTTAAATGCATCCAGGCTGTTGGAAAGGAAGGAATAAGCCATTGTTCTCATTATTCCATTTCCTTAATAAAGAAAAATTAAAGGTGTCAGAATTAGAACTAGGCTGCAAAAGTAGATTGGCTGCAAAAGTAGATTGTGGGACCATAATCAGGAGGAGGATGTGCTGCCATCAGAGTGTAATAGAGAATATATTCCTGTCTAATGCTGAACTGCAGCAGAGAGTTTGCAAATGTGCTGGGTACTGAGCGCTGCAAGGTTAGTGTTAGCATCAGCTTCAGTGCACTGGCCACCTTCCAGCCTGGATAATTACACGCTGCTTACTCAAACAAGCCTACAGTTTTACTTGCACATGGTATTCCTCTTTTCCTATCCTGAGCTGCTCTGAGTTCATTAATAATAGAGCACTCCAAGAGCAGGCAACCCTCCATCCTGTCATACTGTTTGCAAATTGTCTGAGAGCAATGTAGGTGTATATAAAGTGAGCAGCCAGACACGGTTAGACCCTGGCATTAGTGAAGTGTTTGAGTGCCAGTGGCTCTAAAAAAGGTCACTTTGGTTCCTCATACTCTAGGTCACTAATTTTACTTGCTCTGCTTTGAATTCTCTTTGTAATCCTGCTTAGGGGTAAAACAGTAATAATCTTGTTCACATGTCTGTGGGATTTTGTGCTGTAACTTCAGGAGTTTTGATTTTCTTCTTCCATAGTCTCAGAGAATTAATGAACAAGGGGTCCGGTTTGAGACTAAAACATGCTGCTGTTCACACATCCAGTAGGTACCTAAACTCTCATTACAGTTAAAACGTAAGACAAGCTCCCACACTGAGGATTGATTCACTTTTTAGGTGAAAAGGCAGCTGCAGTTTGCATCTAGGAAAGCACAGCAGCTCTTGGTGCTTGACACTTACACCCACAGATTTCACCCAGAGAACTCTGTCTGAAAGGATGTCCAGGTTGTTTATTGCTCCTTATTGTGCTCCCATATTATTGACTGCCGAGCCTTATCTCAGACCTCCCATACACCTGCAGATGTACTCCGGGACTTGTGGATATTTTATTAGAACAACACTATGACTTTGTCTGATGCCATCACAGAAGGCCATCTACAGCCTATAAAGCACATGACATGCACTGTTTTAGTTTGATATACGTGAGGAAGAATCAAAAAATATGAGTAGAAGGCAGAAAAGTGGACAGCAAATAAAAGAACAGCAGAAAGTAGAAAGCAAATAGTGAAATGATGGTGATTATAATGATTATTCTTGAAACTAAAAATGAGAAGTAGCAACGGGAACAACATAGGCAGAGTGTGGCAGGAAGAAGAGCTGTTAGGTAGAAAGCAAGCCATGTTGTTCTAGGATGTGATGCAAGGTTCTCGCCTGTCTGCTAAGGTCACCCATGCTGGGTGTGCTCAGTGTGTCAGTGAATATGTCAGTGACTTTTCAACCCCGGAGGGCAGGAAGGACATGGCCTGCATTGACACACGTAGGAATTCCTTTAATTTTCCCCTTCGGTCTCTGCTAGTGGAAATTGTGGCATTGCCCTCCATATTGGCTTGCATTTTGGATGGTGACAAAACCCACATTCTTCTGGACGTCAATCAGGACTCTTCATTTTTCCTTTCTTCTGGTGGTTTCTATCAACAGGGGATAACTCCCTTTCTATTGACTGAAAGTTTAACTTGAAAACCACCACATTTCTTACTTTCCTCCAGCAGGGAACTGGTGTGTCTCCAACCTGTGTCATCAGTACCTTGCTGGCTGCAGCTCTCTCTGGAACCTAGGAGAGAAGGCCAATAAAGACAAAGATGAATGCAAGTCATGGGAACTGGGAAACCAGTATCAGCATTCTGGCTAGTGCTTTGAATGTGCAGGGTGCCCCAAGGGATGGTGGTGTCACAAAGCAGCTTCTGCACTCGTTCTCTGCAATGCTCTCTGTAACATATTTCCGTCTTAAATTTCTGTGACATTCTGTATACCTTTGAATACACAAAATGTTCTCCAATCTTATTACCTGCTTTCCACAATGCAAAGACTATAATCTCTTTGAATCTGTTAGAATAATTTAATCTCTAGGTGAGAATATATATATATGTATTTCTGTATTTTATACCGGTATTTAACTTATAAAATGAGACTGGGGCTAAATAATCCGACTATATTAATGTGGTTACATTGCACTGTTTTTGCTAAAATTCAGTTGTGGGATGAGTTTACTTTTGCATTTATCCAAGTACAGGCAGAGCAGTTCCTCTTCAGAAAAAATCAGGGTTATAGAAACAATTTGTTGTACTGACTATTCTCTGCCAACTTAGTGGAGAGAAACCTCAGATGTGTGGACACTGTTTTGTGTTCGTCAAGCTCTGGGTATAAGCAAAAGTATCACTGAGAGTCAATTAAGAAGACAACACAGTTTCTCTGAGTCAGAGATAAACTGAGAGTTTTGTTTGACTTCTTCCTAAGAGAACAGTCTACTCCTACAGGCTTCCAAATGGAGCAATCAAAAGTCACAACTGCATATTCAGTAGCTGGCCTCCAAAGAGAAGATGTGTGCCTCCCTAGACAATGGTCATCATCTGGCAGATCATCTGAACAGATCAGAGCTTTGGTTGTTCTCTTTTATCCTGGAAACTGTAAGGAAACTGGAGAGGCATAAATTTAAGTTCTGGATCTTAATGAGTAAAACTGCATAGTTTCAAAACACTTGTCTATTTTTTATGTCAGCCGGGACTTGGATCTAGTCTGAGATGGACCAGCATAAAAGTCAACATTTCAAGTTGATTTTCATGTAAAGTGACGACCATTCTTTAGCAGAGATTCCCAGACACTGCCCCTGGTTGGTAGAGAACTGTGGCAACAGGGAGGGAAAGATCTTAGGAAGAAATTCTTTCCTGTGAGGGTGGTGAGGCACTGGCACAGGTTGCCCAGAGAAGCTGTGGAGACTCCATCCCTGGAAGTGTTCAAGGCCAGGTTGGATGGGGCTTTGGGCAATCTGGTCTAGTGTAGGATCTCCCTGCCCATGGCAGGGGGGTTGGAACTAGATCATCTTTAATGTTCCTCCCAATCCAAGCCATTTTAGGATTCCATGATCTTTCTTTTGCGACTGAAAACAGGCATGGCTGAATCTGGAGCATTATAGGTTACCTGGCTTATTGTACATCTTGTGAACTGTGGCAGAAAATGGGCTGTTTGAAACTACAGTAGTTCCCCAAGTCATTCCATGGAATAGCTCTTTGCTTCTTTTTTGCTTACACAACTATGAGTTCACTGTACATTGCTTTTGAACTAATTTATCAATTGTTTTTGCAAATGGAAGTTGTAGGGATATAAAGCTGTCACTTGGCTTTGTACCACTGTATTATATTAGCACCTGTAAAAGTTTGTGTGGCTATCAGTAAGAAGCAGCATCTCTGCACCATTTAAAATAACCAATAAAATGATGAAGATGACCTTTTTCAATGGAAACCATGAGAAGAAACTCAGTTGTTTGCATTTTTCCTCATAAGTGTGGTAATAAATGGCATTTACAGGCCAGGATTGAACACTGTCCTTTCCCCATTTAATCTTGATGACAAATGCCTCATGAAGGTATATATCATAGAAATATATCATATATTTATTCTAATATATCTATATATGTATATATTGTTTCCTATTAATATACTTCAGCTGATCCTTCTGGATACAGTTCAGTAAAGCCCTTAAAAATGGAGACTATTTATTTAAAGTTAACTTGTTCCCTGAGACAGTTTTTGCCACTGACTGTGATTCATGGGTGTTATGGGTGATCACAGAAGGCAGAGCATGCCAAGCGACACGCATTCTGGGCATATTCACAATCTTTGCACTCAAACTCAAGAATTTGTAAATTTTTACTTTATTACTTTAGATTTGAGTAATAATCTAACCCTCCTGACCCAAAAAAGTATGAAATCACTGTACCAGCCACATCTCTACCACAGCCCACATAGGAACAGTGGTCTCTAAATGTCAGGCAAGATACTTTTTCAAACCCTGGTAAGCCTACTCTGTGATGTTACCATGAGTGCCCTGTCCTATCTCTCAGAACAAATTGTGTTTCAGCTGAAAATATACCCTGGCACCTGGAAAGGAGAATGACTGTAGATTCTTTAATGGAATAAAAGAATGAAACCATGGCCTGAGGAATAAGCTACAAGCATGAGCCTCTACAAACTGTAATTTTAAAGAAAAACAAATAAACACAAAATAAAAGTTTTTCTGCAAAAAGACACAGCATAAAAATACTTTACAAGGTTTTGTGTGGATTTTTATTTGGCAGTGCTGCCATTTAGCAGCCCGTTCCAGCAGCCAAGGCAATGCACACGTGCGAGTCACTCCCTGTGTATCTGAGGCACACATTTACCAGGGAAAGCTTACCTTTTGCTTAATCATTATGATGACGACAAAGTTTACATTTCTCAGGCTCAAATTTACGCCCATCCAGAAGTTGCATAATGACAGGTGATTACAGAAAGCTTCTCGGCACCGCGCCACGGCAGCGCTGTGCACACTGGGTAGATCCAGGACTGGGGACTGTCCCTGGCCCCTTTTGCCCTTCTTCCCACCCAGCCTCCTCATCCCTTTCAGTGGTCTACCTGGACAACTACCTACTCACTGGCAAGCTGCACAGTATTGATTTTGAACTGCCTCTATGTTTACCATTAAGTTGCCTCTGGAAATTACCTGGAAGTTTGGATACCAGCACTAAGGCCCAAAATCAAATCCCATTGAAACCAGTGAGTACTATTATAGATCTTTTTTCTCTAGAGTTCAGTTCTCACCTATATCTGCAGTTCCTTCAGCCCTTGAAAAGAAGCATAGCAGAGAATTCAGATACTGATATTCTGCATCTGCATGTAGGAGAAACACTACTGCAGTGAAAAAAATCCCTAGGTTGTGAATGTTTAAAATCGTATTTTAAAGCATACATATGCTTTTGGAACTGGCTATATATTTTCATTTATTTTTAACCTCTGGTAGCATTCTGGGGAACTTTCTTCGGAGCAGTGAAAGAACTGTAAATATATTCCTGTCTTTTTGCCTCATTTATGGGAGTGCCCTTTGGATAGAAGTACGAGTAGGTCTGAGCCAACAATGCAGATGCGGCAAGCCAAACCCTTGCCACTTGATAGCTGTTTAGCCAGATATATCTTTTCTAGGCAGGAATTGGTCTTTTTTCATGAAAAACTATAAGCATGCCAGTCCTGTAATTTTCCTCAAAAATCTCTTGGCAGAACAAAGGGCAGGCAAGAAATGTAAACAGGGGTGTGCGACTAAATATTCAGTTATAACAATATAGAGACCAGAAAGTAAAATTAGCTTTAATTATGGAGACGTCTTGAAAAGAAGATTATTTTTTTCTTGGATTTTTGTTTCATGTGTTTTTCTGGTTTGTTTTGTGGTTTTTTTTAAAACCAGAATATGGTGTATTTAAAATTCATGTTTGTCACTGCCGTTCAAAATGAAGATTTACCTCCTTAAACCACAGTTTTGATGCTGAAATCTCTCATTACACCTAAAGCTAAATAAAGCTTTGTGTCTCAGGTGATACAAAAGAGAGCTCCTTTTGGAGTTCCAAAAATTAAGAATTTTTACACTGCATGATGTCAAAAGAAGATTCTCTTAACTATGTACCCCCAAATATTTCTGTAGCAGTCATCAGGCCATGGATTTTTGACTAGTCAATGTAAAATTTGTTGGAGTTCTTTGCATAAGCAGTTCATAACATAATATAATGACATGTAATAAATGTTTCACAGCTAAACAGATTTTTATTAAAGGAGAAAGTTTTTGTGTCAATCACTCTGGTGAGACAACATTTAAATCAAATGACACAATTGAAAACAGGGTAGCAAAAGACATGCACCTCTAATTGGGCTAATAAGGAAACTGATCCAGCTGAAGTGAGAAACTTAAGAAAGAAGCTCTTACCCAGAACAATTCCCCAAAGATTTAAAGTGCCAATAGGTAGACTCACCATTCTCAACAGGTTTACAGCAATTTTCCTTGTGTCTCATTGATCTAATGCCTTTGGCTTTTAAATAGACTTCCCAGAAAAAAAAGTCATGTTTTGAGAGAGGAAGCACAGAAGTGTAGGGGATGACTGAGCCTGGTACATATCAGCACACAGCAGGGAATGGGCTGGATGACAAATACAGAAGTATTTCATTTAGTGTTTTAAAGTAATAAATAGTTTAATTAATGTCAGCATTTAGATCTCAAATACATTGTTTTTTAACTTTCTCTAAGTGAGAAGCAGAGACTTCAAACACACATCCAAGTCTCAAGTATACATATCTATATATAAGTATTACATGCCTAAAGAAATGCAAGAGACTGAGTTTAATCGGTGTGAGCACTGACTGGAGTTCTTTATGGACACAAGATCATATCTAACTGTGTGTCAGCAGGTAAAATCAGATCAGTTGTATTCACTATCAGGCAACCACACACTTCAGGCAAATATATGCATGTACACATTTTACATGCTTAACTTTGAAAATTGAGTATCAGTCATAAATATTTGCTTCCTAGCGAAAGTGAGCTGTGCCCAACCTCAAATTAGGTACATGTGAAAAAGGTCCCCCAAATATTCAATGTTGTTTTAACTCTCATGCCTGGATTCAGTCCATCTAATTTTAGGTACTGTGCTAAGGGCTGAGTGCAGATTCCAGCTGGCCCAGGCTCCCTGCTCAGCGCAGGGCTGGACACCCTTATTCATCTGTTGTGACATGACCTCTCTGAAGCTGATGGCAAAACTCCAGTATTCCTTCTCCACATTTAAAGACAAAATACAATGGGTGATATCCTGGCAAAATCACAGTGATGTTAGAAATTCATTCTGGCTCTCCTAGGAACAGTGGGACATAGGATCTGACTGTGTGGTTTGGCTCACTGCCATGCATGTCTGTGTGGGTGGGCAGTCTCCTTCTGACCATTGCCAACACAGGATCACAGGATAACCCAGGTGGGAAGGAGGCCAAGAGTTCTCCAGTGCACCCTCCTGTCCCACTCAGGTAGGACCAGCTCTGAGCTCGGACCAGGCTGCTCAGTGCTATGTCCTGTCAGGGCTTGGAAACATCCAAGAATGGAGCCAGCACAGCCTCCCTGGACAACCTGGTCCCCTGCCCAGCTGTCCCTATGGGGAAAGGGTCTCCTTACCTCCAACCTGAACCACTCTTTTTTCAGCTTCTGCCCATAGTCTCACCTCCTCCCACCACACACTGCTGTGAAGAGCCTGGCTCCAACTACTCAGTCCCTGCCCTGTAGGTGTTGGGGTCTGCTGTGAGCCTCCACCCAAGCCATCTCATGTCCAGGTGGAATAAACCCAGCTCCTGCTGCCTCTCCTCACAAGGCAAGTGCTCCACCCCTAAATACCTTGGTACCCTCTGCTCAACTGCTTCAGTTTATCAGTGTCTTGGGGCCCCAAACTGGTACAGCCTAATGAACGCTGACTTTGAAGAAACTGAAAGCCAGCCAAGGATGCTATAACTGAAGGAACAAATTTCTGTCTGATTTATTATGTTGTTAAATCCATGTTTGAAATCATCTCTTGAATTTCAGATTGATCTTGTCAAAAATATTTAAAATTTATCAGTATTTTATAATAACCAATAATTGTATTTTTAAACAGTCAGTATTTTTTGCATGACTACTGCAAAACCACACAGTAAATGCTATTGAGATATCTTGGTAGATCATCTCTGTGTAAATATTAGACAGTGATTTACAAATAAAATGTCTATCCTTTGCATTTTGAAGTCACACACCTGCTGCACTGGGAAATCTTGAAAGTTTTGCACTACTGTGACCATAAATTAGTGTATTATCAGCAAAAGAGGCAACAATACTGATACTTTTAACAAAAAACTTCTTGTGAAGATAATTCTGTCTAATGACCATAAAATATATCATCCCTGAGATAGTACCCCCCACTGTGGAATACACACACTTTCAGATACATACATTTTCCACCTCATGATCTGTAGCTGAGACAGGCAGAACTGTTGTTCCATTTCAAAAAGGGCAAAAATTAAAGACATTATTTTACTGATTGTATTTCCAGAATAAACACAACTAATTCTCAGAGTAAATCAGGACTCTATTTAAATAATGATGATGGAAATGGGCTCTTAAAGACTTTTCCGATTAAATACACAGAACTGGAACCAGCAAATTCTGCCCTATCCCATATCTGCAAAAGCAGTTGCCTTTTTGCTTCCCGTCACTTCCCTTGGGTTATTCACCCACAGAGAAACTCCAGTTCACAGTTTATAGCATAAATATGTAGTGGTAAACTAGTTAGATTTGATGAAGAAGTGTGAACGTTTTGTCATGGTCTGCCCACTCGCATTCAACATCCTTTGAAGATTTATAAGTTCTCTTTTGCTGGGAGTGCTTCTTGTCTATTCATTGCTTTATGTGTTTACCCTGCAAGGCAGAGAAGTGCATGCAGAGAGAATAATCCTAGGAATGGCGGAGCTAAAATGCATTGATGTTTTTTAACTTTTCATCTCCATTTCTCAGAATGACAAAGATGTTGATAAATGGGCAGATATAGATGACTTTTTTCCTCTGTCCATTTAAGTTATATTGCTAAGTCTGATCTATATTTGTCTGTGTTGGGTTGGGGTTTTGGGGGGATTTCTTTTTTTTTTTTTAGTGAGAGGAGACACTTATAAGAACTGGATTAAGAGATCAGGAGACAAAAATTCTTTCTGCACAGAATATGAAAGGGTAGTTGCGTCTTTTTGATTGTGTTGCTTAACCCTGAATTGGGAGAATGAGATGTGGTAGTTCAGCCCCTTTTCTAGGGGAGAGAGACAATGTAGTCACCAGGAAGGGTCTGCTCTGGTCACAGGTGAAGAGTTATCTTCTGAAGATGCCACAGCAAATCCATTCCAAGTTTGTCGCTACCTCTCATAAATCACAAAATCATCTTTACTCCTTTTCATAAGCTTTTCACAAGCTTTTCACTTACAGTACAAACTCTAGAGTACCAGTTGTAAAGGAAAGAGGCAAGTGAGATCTTGAGCATGGTGAAAATACCTAAAATAGGACACATATTAAGAAAACAAGCTTCATTTACTGTCCCCCCAAATAAGCACAAGAAAAATTACTCCCCAGCTCCTAGATTGATTGACTTGTTGAACATTGAACATGTGGAAAATATCATTCTAGCCCATAACACATCATATTGCCACCACTGTGTCCACAGAACGAAGAGTGATGTTATTTTGGATGTATTGCTTTTATCTGCAGATTCTTTGCTGCTCACCTCCAGAACCAGAAGATCTGAAACACACGTGATTTTTTCAGGTCTTATGTACCCACACAATGATTTTACACCATTAAACTTTTATTTGCAAGACCTACGGGTTACTTGTAAAATAAATCTATCATTCAGCAGCCATGTGGATTGCCAACTTGAATCTACATGTTGGTAAAATGAAGAGAAACTTATGGTCTTCAGGAGGATTCCCTCATGTCTCCAGCATATACCCCATATTAGTTCTGATTTTCCTTCTTTTTCTGCCCCTGATTTTGGAATGCTATTATGGCGTATTTTCAAAAATACATTTTTTTAAAAGGTGAGTGGGTCTCCTACGGCACAGATAGATAAATTCATTACAAGTGACAGAAGCAAGCAAAAAAAATATAGTGCAGAAAAATTGCCTTTTAAATTCAGTGTTAGTTTTCCATGGGAAGTAGTGGAATTTACGGTCATTATTCAGATGTATGCACAAAATGTAAAAGAGGAAATGGTTAATTGTACAGCAGCTCTACGTTTCCTTTTTTCAGGCTCGTGATTTTCTGTCCTCACATCATATGATACAAGGCTGATCTTACAGCTCTATTTGTTGAAAACTTGTTTTGAAGTCTTCCATGAAAACAAGGAGGAATGAGATGTAAAATCCTTTAGGAAATTAACAATTTGAATGTTGTACTTTAAAATCTCCAATACTGGCAACAGTACATTTTCCTGTAATGTTTAGTTTTCATCCACATTGCTGCTTTAACAGAAGAGTTCAGCCTTCCTTACAGAGCTTTAAAAAAACCCTTAAGTATACCAATGATCGTAGAATCACAGAATGGTTTGAGTTGAAAGGAACCACAAGGATCATCTAGTTCCAACCCCCCTGCCATGGGCAGGGACACCCTACACTAGACAAGGTTGCCCAAAGCCCCATCCAACCTGGCCTTGAACGCTTCCAGGGAGGGGGAATCCACAACAACTCTGGGCAACCTGTTCCAGTGTCTCACCACCCAGTAAAGAATTTCTTCCTCATATTTAATTTAAATCTACCCTCTTTCAGCTTAAATTCATTACCCCTTGTCCTACGACTACATGCCCTTGTAAACAGCCCCTCTCCAGATTTCCTGTAGGCCCCTTTAGGTACTGGAAGGCTGCTATAAGGTCTCCCCGGAGCCTTCTCTTCTCCGGGCTGAACAAGCCCAACTCTCTCAGCCTGTCCTCGTAGGGGAGGTGCTCCAGCCCTCTGATCAACTTTGTGGCCCTCCTCTGGACTCGCTCCAACAGCTCCATGTCTTTCCTGTACTGGGGATCCCAGAGCTCAATGCAGGACTCCGGGTGGGGTCTCACAAAAGTGGAGTAGATGGGGAAAATCACCTCCCTCAACCTGATGGTCATGCTGCTTTTGATGCAGCCCAGGACATCGTTGGCTTTTTGGGTTGCTAGTGATATTTCTTCATTTGTAGGTGCTCTTCATGAACTTCAATACCTAGTGGATCCTAATGAGAGTTGTTGTCACTAGCTGTGACAGCACCTGGTATCCCAGAATTTTTTCTGATGGGATAGATATAATTATACAAAAACACAAACCCATAAACATTTTAATAGATGTAGTAGAAGCATTATTTAATGGAAACAGTAAGAGTCATAACAGTTACTTATGAGTGCTGTTAAAAATCTCTGCCAAATTTTGATTACTTAAGAAAAGAAAGTTCAAGTCCATGGTAAAACAATATGGCTCTACTGTTAAATTCACTTCTCATTTGTTGTGTATATCTCCCCTATCAGCAATCCTTCAGCCTGTTATCTCTGAAAAGCCATCTACATTGTGCTTTATATTAGCCAATGTTGTGTTGACCCTCATAATCATGTCTTCATTTCCTCTTAGCTTTATTGATGTAGCCTCATCAATTGTTAATTTAATGAACTGATTTACTTAAGTTAAAAGCACCTATTCTGGCCTCAGGCTGCTAATGGTTTCCTTTGAATTAATACATTGTGTAAAACATGAATGCCACCAGCCTTCCAGGTATCAGTTCACTGACCTCAGGTTTGTTCCAAATTCAAAAGTATGCTGCTTACTTAACTACAAGGAAAAAAAAAAAAGGCATGTCATCTGTTATTAAATTTATCGATTTTCTTTAACCCTCTACTAGCTCAGTTTATCTCTTAGAAGAAGCTAAACCAACCTGAGGAACCATTTCATAGTTACCACTTCACAGTCAAGAAGAGGCATTGTACTGGCACAGGTCCTTCCGTCCCCACTCTTTGTGCTGGCCGTCTAAGAGCCAGCGTTGTCGTTTTTTACACTTTACCACTAAGACATAACAAAGGCAAGCTTTCTTCTCTGACAGGTCTCTACCCTTTTTTTTCTGGAGCAGCACCAAAGAGAAAGAGCAAGGATTTTTAGCTGCAAACTGTTGTTTTCAGGCTTATTTATTTCAGCATCTAGCTCAAGCTTGACAATTCCACAGGGTTAATCTCTTCCTGCTCCAAACCTGCCCCTTTCAGTTCCCTAGCTCCTCCCTAACTTCGCTTCCTCAGCTCTAATAAGTGGGTTCATTCTTCCAGTTTTCTCAAGACAGCTCTTGGCACAGCAAATGGCTAAAAACCTATTTTCATGGCTTTCAAAAAACACTGCTCTCCCTGGTCTATGACTGTCACAGAAGCATACACACGCTCCGAGTAAAACAGCTTCCCACTCCCTGAGTCACAAAACTTCCTGAACTCAATCATTCTTTCTGAAACCTTTGTGTATCCTTTTGCCTTTGTACCCGACAGAGTGCAGGCCTTATTTGCACATACCAACTGTATTCAGATATGTAGGTTTCCAAAGTCTATTTTTATAAAGGCTGAAATGATTCATGGTCCACAACTCATACGGTAGTCAGCACTTCTGTGCTCTGTAGGAAACTGTTGGATTGCTGTGTTCTACGTACTATTGCTTGGGGTTTAGCTTTTTATCATGAAAAGATATCAAAACTCCTTGTAAAAAAAATGCTGTTGTAGCATTGTCATTTGCCAATAAGACCGAATGTGGTATTTGAGATGGAAAAGGACTCTCTGGATGTGATCCACATGATGGAAATGGAGAACTCTTGGTTTGTGCAAAACTGTCTTGCATGCATTATATATAGGTAACTCCAACAGCAAATGCTGAAACAGGCTGTCAAACTGCGTGCCATTTGTTTGAACATACAGTGTACCAAAACTTTTGTTTTCTTGAAGCTGCAGGTCAGTGGATAGGATCCTTATGCCGTGGACGTATGAACAGATGTAAGAGAAGGCAAGTTAATGCCCAGAAAGCTTTCCCGAGCTGCACCACCACCCTGACAGCAGTCTTAATGTAGGCACAGGCTGAACAGCTTTACAAAGGCTGCTTGAGCACAGCGCTCCTTCCTTTGTGGCTTGCTATAAATGAAGAACCACAGGAAACTTCCTCACTCACAGCCTCCTACTTTCTTCCTTTGTAGACTGGCAAATTCAGATATTCAAATTCAAATCCCTCATAAATTTCAAACGAGCTTTCCCAATCTATTTCATTTTTCTTTTTCCAATCTGTTTTGTTTTTTCAACTAGAACATTTTACCACTCTGCTTTTGGAATATTCAGTGATAATCCCACAGCGAAATGTAAGGGAGTTAAAAGCGGAAATAATCCACGCTGTGTATTATCAGGCAGAACCTGGATAAATACAGATTGATTCTCAAATAACTTATTACCCAGTGTTTGATCCAGACTGTGAAACATTTACTTTCCCTGACAAGGACTTACTGATGTGGGTAGAAGTCAATGCAGATTTAAAAAACAGTTCTTGTGCAAAACTGTACTTCATCACATTTCTTTTTGAATACTTGCAAAAAGCAGGGTCTTTATAATTCATTCTCCTTATGTATTTGAGCACGCCAAATTAGGGACATATTTTGACAACCATGATGTTTTATATCTCCTATCATGAATATCCCTAATGCAGTCAGTGGAATTTTGTGCAGAGTACAGTATGGAATGTTAAAACACCTACTCCAGTGCAAACCTTCCCAGCATAAATGCATGAAATTCATTCTCCATAGCTTTTTTTTTTCTTAGTAGAACACAACTGTTAGAAAAATACATGAAAGTGGTGGCAACTGGCAAAAAACCCCACAACAAACACATCCAACCTTTGAGAATTATAATAAATAGTCACAGCAGTTTGTTTACATTATTTACTCTACTGTAGATATTTCATACACTTTTCTTTCTTTTAAGATCATAGTATCTTAAAAGGGTGCAGGTACTGGGTTAGAATTTCACATGGTACAAATAGGTATAGCAAGATTACATACCCTAGTGTAACATATAATTTCGGGGGGGCGAACAAATGAGTGTGCAACTGTATATAGATAAGCAACTTTTTCACACCGATTATATAGACTTAACAGAACATAATCATTTAATAGAACACAGAAAAGAGAAAAATCTATAAAAAGAGTAAAAATTAAAAATAGAGTAATTGGTCTCCTGTCATTGTACAAGTACTAGTTTTATTTCTCTCATCAAGTCTTTTCATTCTTGTCGGTGTTCTTTTATTAACAAACCCCAGAAGCTTCACAGCTGCTACAAACCAATGTTGCTACAACAATAAAATACCTAGCAAGTAACACGGAAGAATTCCCAAATGTTTTACTTACCCTTACACATATAATACATCACCACTGAAATGTAGCTGCTTACAGAGAAGGAACCAGACAACTTTTTATCAGCATCCAATAATATACAATGGTTTAAAATGGGGCACTGAAGAGTCTTTCATCAGGCAGAAATTCTACAAGAATTTTAATTTCCCAATATTTTATTTTCCCAAAATTTCATCACTGAAAAATCTTATTCTTCTATAAAGAAGAATGGGATTTTTAACATCCTAAAGCTTTGAGAGCATCATGGTATATTCAGTAAGCAAATGCACACATTTTGGTGCTGACTTATGCAAGATGTCATTGTGTGGTCACCCTCTCTTCTTCCTACCACATCCTGAGAGTCATCCATCCGAGTATTGCTTAGCTGGTGAAATCTGACTTAAGGTATTACACAAAGCTATTTTTGAGATGTACATGGAAGGCCAAACACTGAGTTTAGTTTCCTGTTGTGGAAAGAGTATTCCCTCCAGAAAAAAATAATTATTCTTCCCAATCTCCTTCGATTTAGGGCAGAGCTTCCACCTTGTTATCGGAATGGATTTCTTCAGAATAACTTCATGCAAACTTATTATTGTTGAGAGAAAACCTTGTAGTCTACAGAGGTCATTAACAGCAATGACACAGGTATGGTAGACCGAAGTAACTGAAGCTGTTAATATAAAAGGAAATAAATCAGTTAGAGGGAACCATAGAGGGCATCTCACTGGACACTTTTATCTAAATCAGCACGACTTAAGAATCAGCTTTCAAACTCTGAAGAATGTAGAGCATTCCCATTACCAGTCAGTCATTTCATGTTTCTCAGTAAAAGCAAGAACATGTGCCTATTTTTATGCCCAAATATTTACTTGCAATTTAATCTAAATTTGCCAGATGTGGAAATCAAGCTCACATGACACTTATGTGCAGGGGCAGGGTGGATGGGATGCGCGTGTATCTGGAGATACACGATACCCCAAGCCTCTCCTGAGGCTTGGGGTAAATTTCCTGTGAGCTGGAGAAGCCTGTCTATTTTTCTGAAATACAGGATATTGTATTTCAGTTGGAAGTTATAGCTCAGTTTCAAGGTATTTAGTGCAAGAGGGGACTAATTCTGTGAAACCTACAGCTATGTTGTGTGGTAAGCCACTCACAATGAGTCATGACCTTTCAGACAACTCATTAGTTATTATAATAATTATTTTTATAGAAATAGTAATGTAGGTAATCTGTAGAACCTACATATTTTGAAAGAATTTGTCTCAGATTTACCAAAGTCTCAAAAATACAGAGCTGCAGACTGAAGTATTAGGTCAATATTTTTCCTCTCATGGTACCAGAACTCATCCAGTTTCAAAGCGGTTGCATTTCATGGAGAGTTACTCTTACTGCTCCCCTCACCAGCAAAGGAGACGGTAAGAAGTTCTCTGAGTGCTGACTAACATCACCTAAAATAGCAAGGCATGGATAGCCCTGAAAGCTGCATCCTGGGCACATACCTGTAATTTGTCAGATAGGGGGGGAAATATTGAGCAATTATCACAAGGACAAATCTGGAAGGAAGGAAAAACCAAATACAACGTTCTGTTTGGATTTAGTTATCAAAATTTGTTTTGTAGAGCTAAGGTGGCAAAAGTAAACGCATGCCTATGTGTTCAGCCAGAGATTTAGTTCATCCAGTAACAGCTCTGCAGCATTGTCACATGTCAGAAGTATAACATATTTTGTTTCTAATAGTTTATTAAAGACAGCCAAGTGGAAAAGTTTAGAACTAAGAACTATATGCAAAGAAAATTAAGGTTAGTGTCATAAATGAAGACTCACATTAGGTATGTTTCACACACAGTAGGCTTTGTTTAGACTTTTTCATCTCCATTTAAGGGGGTTTTTTTTGCACATGGTCAGTGTAAAATTCTATTTGTGAAATGGAAACCAGATTTTCAGTAATTTATCAGAATTTTTAGGAAGACTTTTTTTTTCTTATTGATTTTTATCCTGCCTGAAATGTTGTTTGCGTAATTCCTTGTCCTGTTTCTCTCTCTCAGACTTACATGCATGTGTTAGTAAAGCCTTATTTGTGAATGCTGCTGGCCCTGGACAGCTTCAGTTTCATTGCAAGCTTATGAAAACTGTACAAAAATGCATTAAAATGTAATTTTCTCTTTAGAGCTCCTTTTCTTGATGATTTTCTTTAAAAAAAAGAACAGCTTTTACTTAGGAAGCAGTAGTAATCACAAACAGCTATTTTACCTCCACTCTCAGCAACAGAATGCTGGAAGGTGTGGAGCTGGCAAATATTGCATGACTCAGCCTGATATTTCTATCACACTCCCAAATAACAATAGATTGACCTTAAGGAAATGCCATTACAGAGAACAGCAAAAATCAGGCAGAACAATAGAAAGGAAAGAAGGAGAGGAGAAAATAGAAAACATTTTGAAACAGGGAGCACTCTCCCTGCCTGCCTTCCAGTTTAGTTTTGTTTGTCTAGCAGGCTGTGTAAGTGGTGGACAACTAAGGACCACCACTTTCCTGTAGAGACACGTGAGTTTTCTTCTCCTTTGGAAACAAATATAAATTTTTTAAATTTTTTTTTTAAAACAATATTAGTGGATCTTTAAGTACAGTTCTCAGAATTAATCATGTCTTTGAGGGCCAAAGGACAGCATCACTTTGGAGTCAGAATCTGGATCAGATTAACCCTGTATACTGAGAGGGTGGTCGGTCACTGGAACAGGTTCCCCAGGAAGATGGTCACAGCACCGAGCTTGGCTGAGTTCAAGAAGCGTCTGGCCAACGCTCTCAGTCATCTGCTCTGATTTGGCTGGTCCTGTGTGGAGCCAGGAGTTGAACTCGATGATCCTTATGGGTCCCTTCCAACTCTTGATATTCAATGATTCTATGATTCTGTCTGCTATTATTGAATTGAAGGTTTGACAACTTTTCACTTTTTTTTTTTTTTTTTTTTTTTTTGGTGGTGAGAGGAAGTGCTGGTACCACTTAGCCCAGAGAAACAAAGTGATCTCTCAAAAAAAAATCCCATCTTCTAGCAAATTCCTGTAAAGGACAGTAAGATTTGCAGCTATTGTCCATACAACACTTGCCTTCTCAGTATTTCCCCAGCAGTCTCTAGCTCCAAAAGAGCCTGTGAGACCTGCCCAGGAGATGGAGCCAATCCCACTGCTCAAACTCATGGTCTGCACGGGTGGTAGTGTTTTACAGGGAGACTAAGGAACCACAATTTTCTCATTAAACACTGAGTGGTGAGGCCTTTGGTCAATGAGCAGTGGACATTCACCCTCTTCTCATCCACATCCTAATACCCCTGAGAGAAGAGGTGTAGAAAGCCGCAATGAAGGAGTTGTTATAATATCTGTTGTCTCTCTGTGGCCTGAAGCTTGAACATCCTGAGGTCCTCTGTCTCCAAAGTCCTCACTGGGGCAGTGCTGCTCCATTCCAAGCTGTCCAAATGGCATCTGTTAGATCTGAAAACCAAGAAAGCAAATGTAGTATAAATAAATTAAAAAAAATTATAACTATCACAGCAACTACTGTTCCAATCAGTTGTATTGGGGCAATTAAAAAAACCCAAACGAATATATTAGTCTTTCATAATTATTGAATTAGATTTCTACAGAACAGCTAAACATAAAGTAGATGCAAGCCTTAAGGTCTGTTTAGTCAGCTCAGAAGGTAGCGAGGCTTTGCTTTCCACAGTGACTTGGCTGGGGTATTCAAATAAAAGGAAATATCAGTTCAGCTCTACAGGCATTAAACTATTATTTCCTTTATAACTTCAACTCCCCAGTCTAAAATATGAGAGTAAGATTCTCATTTTATGCAAGACCATTTTGCTCAACTTACTCTTTTGCGTATCCTTCCGTCTGCAGAGTGAGCAGTAAGAATTCACTCAACTTTCACTTTGAAACCAATGACAAGGAAAGCAGTGAGCATATGTTTGGGACCATGAAAGCCAACTTGCAAACTTGTAGGGATGTGGAAAATTCCAAAAGATATTATTATTACTGTGTAGATTAATTGTTCTAATTAATCTTAAGTTTCCTTTGTAAAATGTAAAAAGGGGATCTACCCTTCCCTTAATAGAAGCAGTTGTTCATTAAATGAGCCCATAGAAAAGCATCCCTTAAGTACCATTCCAGCAGCTAAATTAATTTCATTTTAGGCCTCACCACAGCATATAGCGTTTTTTCCTTAAAGCTGGACGAATTAACATAACCTTATGTTTGTGATAAAAACACAAGCTTACACAGACAAACACACATGTGGAGTCTATGCAGACAAGTCAGGCAGTTACAGGAAGCAACAGGTTAACTGAGCAACACTCTGGGTACCAACAGCCCATACTTCTGTCGAATCACCTTTAAAAGCGGGCAGGCTGTACTTAGCTTGTGCTTAGCCTCACAGCCTCCAGTCAGATTCATCACTCATATCGTTATACTTCACTTTCTTATACTGATGAAACGTAGGTACATCACTCATATGATACTATTGAACTTAAGAAAGTTAGAAATGCTCATGAAATCCTTAAATCCGGTATAAATGAATAAGATCTTGGCCTATGATCTATGTGAGTGTGTAAATCTCACTTTCTTTAGCAATATCTACAACTCTGTTGATGATAATGGCAGATTTCATTTACCTAAGTGCTCTACTGGACCAACATCAAATGTAATCGCTGCTTTCACTAATACCTATGTGATCTCCAGTAGTGTCACAAGACAGTTACTCATGAAGTTTCCTAATATTTCCGTGAAAACTGGTGATAATCTGATAAACCTTATGATGAAAAGCCAACTTTGTAATACCTTCCCAATTCCAAATTTAAAACAAAAATGAGATAATTTTATGAAAATTATAAGTTCAGATTTATGTTAAAAATAGTGCTTTCATGTAAAAAGAGCAATATATACATCTGTCCAAAACCTAAAAAGCAAAACTGTGACAAGATCTGTTAGAAGGGACAGACAAGTGATTCATCTTTTCTTTGGAGACCGTAAATTAGACATCAGATGTGAATTGCACCTTTCTAAAAGTTTTGAATTCTTCCACCCAATTGATTCTGAAAAGCTCAAATGCAGTTTCAAAACCAACTTAAAAAGCACATTAACAGTGCTTACACAAATGTAGCTTCATTATGGCATTGGAACGGGTTGCCCAGGGAGGTGGTGGAGTCACCATCCCTGAGGGTGTTTAAGGAAAGGTTAGATATGGTACTTAGGGACGTGGTTTAGTGGGTAATAGGTGGTGGGGGGATGGTTGGACTAGATGATCCTTGAGGTCACTTCCAACCTTAATGATTCTATTCTATTCTATTCTATTCTATAATTTTTTTCCGAACACCCATTTGTATGCGAATCCTGTCTCTGTGTGTTTGAGCACATTGATGTGCAGGCAGCTGGGGTCATTATACCTATGGTTACTTATGGATCTGTGAACTCTGTGACTGCTGAATATTATCATCCCTGAGGTGTGATGAGAACAGCTAAGTCTTGTGACAATGAATAAATAATTTGTATTAGAATCAGAGGAAAAAAATCTTCAGGAAGTAACAATGTTTCTGTGAAAAACCATGGATAGTACTGTTCCAGAAGGAGCTTGGGTTTAGAAAATAGAAATTGAGCCCAACACTTCAAAAGCCTTTCTATACTTTATGGTCTTGGAAAAGATCCATCTTTTGACTTATAAATGCTTTGTAAACATCTCTATCAACTGCAAAGATTGAGTTCACAGGGCAAACAAAACTTTACAGGGAAACACAGTGCAGTCAGCACTCTTTAATGAGTCTTTTTTACTCAGGGCTCTTTAATGAAATGCTGTATGATGGTTGAACACCATCAATGACAACTAACGATGTAATGGAGGGAGGGGAGAAGGCAGCTGAGGTAAGGGGATGTGCTAATATCCTCCAACTTCGGCTGGCCAAACTAGCCAAATAGACTCCCTAAACTCCCTGAATAACCAATGAAGAGCTAGAAGTTCTAAATCGGATGTACATCAGGAACTAATTTGCATCCCTTGCATTACCTTCTGGAGCAATCTCTTCACTGCTTACAGTGAATGCTTAAGGAGACCAACTCATTAACTTATTTGGCTAAATTCAGTATCCTTTCCACTTCATCATCCTCCTGAAGCAGACACTCCCGCATCTTTTTCACTGTTGTGCAAATTAAGTGCAGGTCTCAAGTTGGTGTGCAGCCTGGCAATGAGTACTGGCAGAGATTTACATGGTGGACAGCACTGTTTCTAAGCAGCTAGTCCTAATTGTACTGATTTACAGAGTGTCTCATTGCCGTAAGTAGGCCTCCTAAGTAAGCATCTCCCCTCCCACATTTACTGTTCACTTATCAATGAATAGTATATTTACAGTAAACAATATTAGTGGATCTTTAAATAATGTCTTGCTGGGGGACCATAGCTATCATTATGTATATTGCTTCACCAGAGCGTATTTTCATAGTACTTCTACACTAGTTCATGTGAGCAAAAACCATGCACAGGATCGCTGTAATGCTTGTACCAACAATTTCCTGGTATAACAGCATTGCAGAAAATAGAGAAGGAATCCATTCAATTCTTTTAGATATCAGAGAAGTTAAGATTATGTGAAACAATAGTGGTGGTACAAACACCAGATATTGGCACCTGGCAGTTCTTACCTGATCTTGAAATATGGTGATCATTCTGAATACAGTGGAAGTCCTGAGCTGCTTGAAATTATATGGTCATTCATTCAAGATCCCCAAATTATTTCTTTAGTAGTACACTATACCATGATTGGCATGTAAGTGTATAAAGAGGCAGTAGGGAGTGTCAAGAGAAAAACTACTTGGCAGTCTACATGGGAGGGAGAAAAAGGGTGGGAAAGCTGGATACGTAGGACGAGCCATAATGACCAAAAATTTGATGTAGTTAATAACAAAGAATAAAATGTCTCAGAAAGAGAGCTGTCTTGACATTATAAAAAGTCATAAAAATATTAGGTAACACAGGTTGGTTTCGTTTTACTTTAATTTTTTACTGGGTGTTGACAATTAAATGCAGCACTGGATAAGAATAATAGGAAACAAAGTCAGATGAGATATTGTTGGTGCGGAGACAGCAGAGGAAATTACTTGAGGCACAGTTATATAAATGGCTCATCAGGTAGCAACTTATAAAGAAACATTGATAAGTTTGGAAGCAAGGACAACAGGATCTTTGTCATACTCCTTGTTGAACGTGCTGAAAACAAATACAAATACATTAACTTTTGAAATTTAGAGAAACATCCACGTCTTCTGGGAAACTAATGAATCCTGCAGATTTCTGTGATTTCCTGGTGGATATTGTTGGAATTATATCTGATTACAGCTTCCATTCAGGAAGCGACTCCTCTACCTACTTGATGCTATCAGCTCTCAGAGAGGGCTTTTGCTTCCTCTCCATAATGCAGAGCCCTTCATCTCTGCTTTGTTGCTGGTGTTTGCTGACCACCAGATTTCTCAATGATGACTGATGAACTGAATTAGCTGTGCCATAGCTTTGGACATCCTTAAAGACTTTTTAAAGTTCCTAAATTAATGTACAGTAAAGTCAAAAGAATTTAGTGGGTGTTTCAGAGGTTGTTTGGCTGTTTGGGCACTGCATGGTCAGATCAGACTACAAGGCCTTTCTCCGCTAATTGGAAAAGACAGGCAAGATGTAAAGAGTTGGTGTCTCCCTGCTAGCATTTATTCCACTTAGTGCATTCGCTTCTTTGCAGTGTGGTGAATTGAGATCAATAACTGTACCTTTGAAGAATCATAGAATCATAGAATGGTTTGGGTTGGAAGGGACCTTAAAAGGTCATCTGGTTCCAACCCCCCTGCCATAGACAGGGATGCCACTCACTAGATCAGGTTAGCCAGGGGCCCATTCAACCTGGCTTTGAACATTTCCAGAAATGGAGCATCCACAGCTTCTCTCAGCAACCTGTGCCAGTGTCTCACCAACCTCACAGTAAAGAATTTCCCCTAAAGTCTAATCTAAATCTGCCCCTTGTGCTATCGTCATTTACCCAAGTAAAGAGTCCCTCTCCATTCTTTTTATAAGACCCCTTTAAGTACTGAAAAGCCTCAGTTAGGTCTCCCTGGACCTTCCTCTTCTCCAGGCTGAACATCCCCAGTTCTCTCAGCCTTTCTTAATAGGAGAAGTGCTCCAGCCCTCATCATCTTCGTGGCCCTCCTCCGGACTTGCTCTAACAGGTCCATATCTTTCTTGTGCTGCAGACCCCAGAGCTGGATGCAGTACTCCAGGTGGGGTCTCATGATGGCAGAATAGAGGGGGACAATCAACTCCTTCGACCTGCTGGTCACACCTCTTTTGATGCAGTCCAGGACACAGTTGGCCTTTCAGTCTGCAAGCACACACTCCTGGCTCATGTCGAGCCTTTCGTCCACCAGAACCCCCAAGACTCTCTCCGCAGGGCTGCTCTCAGTGTGCTCTTCTCCTAGTCTGTACTCATGTCTGGGATTGCCCCGACCCAGGTGCAGCACCTCATTCAGTTCTTGTGGGCCCATTTCTCAAGCCTGTCCAGGTCCCTCTGAATGGCATCCTTTCCTTCTTTTGTGTCAACAGCACCACTCAGTTTGGTGTCATCTTCAAACTTGCTGAGGGTTCACTCAATGCCATCATCTATGTCACTGATCAAGATATTGAAAAGAAACTGCAATGCTTGATAATAGATGTATGCAGACACAGATAGTTATCCAGGAACGTGCCAAAATGGATTCATGCTTGCATTTGGTTTCAGAAACATTACTTAGTTTCACGTGCTTAGTTAAACATTTCTCTTATGCTCACCCTCTAAACAAGTGCTTGTATATTATTAAACAAGAACTATGGTATCATCCAGTCTGTTTTAAATTGCCCTTTGCTGGAAGAGTGGTGGTCCTCACAGATGACCAAAACTAGAAGTGATTTGTTGAGAGGGGCAAGCAATTTTTTCTCATTCATGGAGATCTTAAAAGAAGCACACCATGGGGTCCTTTCCTTCTTTATCCAAAATTCACCTGTGAAATTGCCTTAGCATGACATTATTGCAAAACTAAGCATCTCTTTTCTTATCCTGAACTTAGTTGCAGCAATAATTAGCTGACATGATGACAACAGATGAGCAGGTTATCATGTCTGTAGGTGTTGCCTGTGACCAACTGCGATTTTCAAAGGAAATACCTTTCTTCTTTGCTTTTCTGCTGACAAGGTCCAATCCAAAGACAGAAACTTTTGTGTAAAACTTTCTTTTGCCACGGATTTTGCTTAGACAGACACCAATCAGGGAGTTACAGATAGTGGTTATAAAGATTTCCCAATCTCATATTAACTATTCATTGTTAATATTAACACAGTGGTCCATGTTGACCCTGGCTATTCTATAAATTTGAATCAGTGTCCCACGCATAAAGAGTGAGAAGCATAGTTCCAGTTTCAAATAGAGACTTTCTGATCAAATACAAGTCTCTCAAAATACAAGTTTCTGGGAAGCCTAGATGTCTCTGCCAACAGCAATTTCTTCTTATTCTTGACATAAGTAGGCTAGACAAATTCAACCTTTGCTGTGAATCCTGAAATTCAGCAGGGCCAAGTATTCATATTGTATGTGGAGGGCTGTAACATCTTACTTCCTGATCAGCTTGGTGAGCTTTATTGTCATTTCAGACTTTCGGGTCTTCTAGGAGTTAATTTCTCTTTCAGGCTTGAAATAATCATACCCTGCATTTGTGAAGTACATCTAATTCAGGAGGGAATATCCAGTATGTATATTCTATACAATAGAGTATTTTCTAGAACAGGGGTGTATTCTAGAATAGGGATTTTCAGTCTACTCTCTGGAAAACCCTAAATTCTGTGAGTTATTCCTTTGGAGGTCTTCAAAAGGCAAGAAAAGCAAATTCTTGCATGCTATGTCAGGTACGTGAACACTTCTGGTAGCAACACCACTGTGTGGATCCACATCTCTATCACGAATCAAAAGAATCTGTAAAATGTCATAACAGAAGCTACTAAGATATGACTACTACTAGGGTCCAGTCAGCAGGCTTTCTGCACCAGTCAATAAACTCAGAGCAAAAATCAGTGTGTTCTCCTTAGACACTTTGTTGGATGATGTAGAGCAGAGGTTGTAAACTGTGATATGTCTCAGAGTAGTTGGTATCACATTTAAAACCACAAAATACCACAAAATATCACAAAAAGGCTTTGTCATTTCTGAAGACCTTTTTAATAATGTGCATTCAGATGCATAGGAGTCGTTACTATTTGTGATTTTTTTGCCAAATTGTTATGAATAGTTATCACCAACAAGACATTACTTCCTGCATTATTCTTGAACTGTTTAATTCAACTATTTAATGTATTCACCTGTTTAATACTCAGCATTCAATATTTAACATTCATTTAATGTTCAGCACATTCACCACAAAACCTTAGCAGATATATCTATTCAGAGTAGGGTACGGAGTACCGGACATTGTACTGTTTTGGTAAAGGAGCGGGAGAAGGAAAACGAGGAACATAGCTGATATTCTGCTTGACATCAATGGCACCAAAACAGGTGCCAGCTGCAAATAGCTTCAAAGTGGAACAGCTCTTCTAAGTGTGGCATTGTTGTATTTTTACATACTTATGTTGTATTTTTACATACTTATGTTGTATTTTTACATACTTATTTTACACACCATCTAAGCAGCAATCAAGCTGAGAAGAATTTCCTGAACTAGCATATTTTTCATTGATTTCCTCTTGAACAACTGCTTTCAGGAATGATAGCTGGATTTAGGGGCTTGAGGTGTGTGAATCAAAAGGAACTCTTTTTTTACTTTTTTTTTTTTAGCTTACTCCTTATCTTGACGAAAATAAGCAATTCTTTCCTCGGAACATATCAGTTAAAAAACCAAACAAATATTCTGTAACAAACAAGTAACACTAGCCAAGAATGCTAGTTCAGAAAAAAAAAAAGGGAATTAAAGAAGAGGCAGAAAGGTCAAGACAAGAGGAACAGTGTGGTGGTGTGTGAAGAGGGTCCAGCGCCTCTCACACCCACATGGAATAATTTCCCATAAAGTAAAAAAGTTTCAGCCATGGTTTCCCAATGAAGGTAGCAAAGCTCATTTTGGCGGCTCGTTAGTCGCTCACTGCTGCAGTGCTGTTAGAGCTGAGAAAGGAAGATGGAACCTGCCAGGCCCAGGCATGGGTCAAGCAGTTAGAGAAATAAAGCACGTGGGAAAGGAAGCAGGAGTCACGGGAAGCAGGAACAGGCAGGGGGGCTCTGTTTACTCTTCCAAGTGACTGAAAACACTCAGCACATGCCGCTGAGAATGTTAGTCTATTTTATTTAAGTGAAGATTTGTTTAGGTGAAGATTAAACTAAGACATTTCAGATCTATGGGAACAGGGTCCTGTGGTGCATTATTACACATTGTGCAGGACTACTTCTCTGAAGCAGCGTTGGAGGGCTGGAAAAATGACAGGAAGGACAATTACATAAAACATTTTTAAATAAAATTTAAAAGTCCATGTGGTCATGTGCTTCCAATCCCTCAATCAAAAGGATTCGGTCGAGTAGCTGTAAATACTGTGTTTTCCGATTTTAGGATTCTCCTGCTGACTCTTGAAAGCTGAAATAATTTAAAGGGACATTTGTGAGCTCCACTGAGCAACTTGCAAAAGCACTCAGAAGGAAGTACCTCAGGCTTTATCGCTGCTTTTCACACACAACTTCTCCTTATACAGAGAAGAAAACTTTTTCTGTAAGTGCAGCAACCGCTAACGGCATCTAATGAGGATCAAGGGGAAAATTTGTTCTTTCCCACATATTTTTTCCAATTCTTAGAAAAGGCCATCTAGTTGGTGGTTTTTATTAAGAACATATAAATACGTATTTTTAGAATAGCTACTTTCCGCTGCCTTCTGACCCATGGCACTGCTCAGACACAGAGTTCTATGTTCGGACAAACTTTCACTGTCTGTCCGGGCAGGGAGCATCAGAGAAACTCGTGTCTCTATCTTAATGTGATCACAAGTGATTCTAGTCAATAAATAAATAAAGAAATTAATACCAAAACAGTGGACATTTTTTGTTTATGTAGTTTAAAGCATGCTGGCAAGTGAATGCTTCTTGCAATTTATCTGCTAAAATGTAGATTAGCAGTGTGAAGCTATAGTCTTTTAGGATCACTTCAGATTTTTTAATGGTGATCTGTGGTTTTCTTTTTCTTAATATTAGCAAAGGAAGGCAGGACTCAGCATGAGTCATAAAGGGAGAAAAAAAAAGACTGAGCCAAGTTTTCAAAAGCAATTCTTGATGATAAATGCTCATCTTGTGCTCACTGATTACTGACTCTCAGAACTCAAAGAGGAGAATCCCCAAATCATTACCTGCAGTATTTCTGGATACTGTTTCCTACTTTATCTGCATTACCAAAGAGAAATTATACAGGAGAAGATCCAGGGAGAAACCCTAAACCCCCGGCCCTAGCAGGGTGTTGCAGGGTGTCAGCAAAAAGCGCTGTTTGCCCTTGCAGCCGCCCGTGAGGAGCGCTGACAGTGCGAGGGGTGTGCGGGCCAAAAGATTAGTGCTGATGAGTTATGCATGTTGAGAGATGTACAGGATCTTTCGGAACACCTTTTCACCCGATAGGCACGCAGCTCTGGCTAAATACCCTTTTACACCTCAAAGGAGGCTCTTCAAAACTCTCCGCTGAGCCCAGTCGCGAACTCCCATTGCTTTCAGTCGGATTTGGTGGTTCTGAACTGGGCATCAGTTCCCTTTCTTTTCCTGCACACAAGAGGAAACATAATTCAGCTAAGTGACCTCAAAGAGCTGATCTTCGGTAGTATGGCATAGGGAGAGGGGTGACTCAGGCCCTGCCTGCTTGCCTTCATGCATGGCTGCATTCAGCAGGGGGCCGGGGCCCCTCCTTGGAGCGACCATCAGTGAGGAGAAAGTGTAGCTTGTTAGCCCAGCAGCGAGCTGTGCAGTAACGGTTAAACTCTGTAATATTACCTGTGGTTTCATATAAAACATATTTATGTTGCTTTTTCTAAATTTTTAATGGTCTACGCAACTTTGGCTGGTAATGCGTGAAAGAAACATTCTGCTTGCAGACACGTTACCACGTATGTCACGTAATTTTCCTCTCCTTTTTCTCATTGCTAAAAGCAATTACTGAACAGAAATTTTGCTTTCCAACATTTCATCTGTGCATGCTGTTTATATCTGAAGTTGTAATCCTCAGCTTTTGACCAAAGTCCATGAAGATCATAATCCTGTTTTATTAACACAGATCCCTGGAGTTCACAACTCTGTTGTTGCTATTGCAAAAGCCAATTAGATCAGACAAAACTCCAACAGCAAGAGGAGAACAAGCAGTAGGAGCTGCTATTCTGCTAGAAATCAAATACTGTACCTTGTTATACACGATCATGAAGTTGTGGTGTTTTATGTTGTATGCACTACACTGTTGAATTTCTGGGACTGCAGGTCTAGTTTATCATTGCATTGAACTTTGTCTTGACATATTCAAGGAATGCAAACTATCGTGCAGGCTGGCTTTAAGCTCACAGATAGTCGTAACTGCCTGGGAGACCAGAACATCAGAATTTCTGCAAGGATATTCATCCTAAAGATGGTGCTCCTGTGCTGGGCTTGAAGGCCTGGCAAGCTCACACTGTCTAGGCTGACTTTTTGACTGATTTTGCCTTGCAGAGCTGTACACACCTCACAGTAGTTACCATATAATTGTAGAATGGTTCAGGTTGGAAGGGACCTCAAACATCATGCAGTTCCAACCCCCCTGCCATGGGCAGGGACACCCAACACTAGGCCAGATTGCCCAAAGCCTCATCCAACCTGGCCTTGAACGCTTCCAGGGAGGGGGAATCCACAACAACTCTGGGCAACCTGTTCCAGTGTCTCACCACCCAGTAAAGAATTTCTTCCTTATATTTAATTTAAATCTACCCTCTTTCAGCTTAAATTCATTACCCCTTGTCCTACGACTACATGCCCTTGTAAACAGCCCCTCTCCAGATTTCCTGTAGGCCCCTTTAGGTACTGGAAGGCTGCTATAAGGTCTCCCCAGAGCCTTCTCTTCTGCAGGCTGAGCAAGCCCAAGTCTTCTCAGCCTGTCTTCATAGGAGAGATGCTCCAGCCCTCTGATCATCTTTGTGATCCTACTCTGGACTGACTCCAACATCTTTATGTCTGTCTTGTACTAGAGGCCCCAGAGCTGGTCACAGTACTCCAAGTGGAGTCTCACAAGAGTGGAGTAGATGGGGAGAATCACCTCCCTCAATCTGCTGGTCACACTGCTTTTGATGCAGCCAGGATACAGTTGGTTTTCCAAGCTGCAAGCACTCATTGCCGGCTTATGTTGAGCTTCTCGTCAACTGACACACCCAATCCTTCTCCTCAGGGCTGCTCTCAATCCATTCGCCACCCAGACTGTAGTTGTGCTTGGGATTGCCTCGACCCGTGTGCAAGACCTTGCACTTGACCTTGTTGAACTTCATGCAGTTCACACAGGCCCAATTCTCAAGCCTGTCAAGGTCCCTCTGAATGGCATCCCTTCCCTCCAGCGTGTTGACTGCACAGCTTTGTGTTGTCAGCAAATTTATATCTTATATTTAATTTCTATCTTATATTTAACTCTGTGGTATCTTGGACTATGTGCTGCAGATGTTAACACCTCACAAACATGAGCTGCTGTAGGACTCGGTTTGAAGTGTGTGACAGAACATATTGGTCCAGTTTCAATTCCTGCAGGAAAGTGGTCTCAGTTTAGTAAAGTATTGCCAGAGACATCTTGCTTTCTATCTATACTTCATCTCTGCTTGTTACAGCCAGGGAGCAATTC
The DNA here is from genome assembly GCA_013399095.1 of Psophia crepitans. NCBI lineage: Eukaryota > Metazoa > Chordata > Aves > Gruiformes > Psophiidae > Psophia > Psophia crepitans. The sequence goes on from VWZZ01003992.1 coordinate 154,028, forward strand.
ATGGATTTGTTGGGTGCACTGTGCCAATGTGGTAGTGAATGGCTTAAAGTGCCCTTAGGGTGATATTTTAGTGCCTATGGTGAGATTTTAGGTGCAGAAACAGCAGCTCCTTTGCTGTGCAGAACACCTTCTCTTGGCCCCCTATCATGGAGAATTTATCTTTTGTTCCTCACTGTTTTCTGTAATGTAGTCTGAAAAGAAATGGTTCGTTTGTAGTGCTGAGTAATAAACTACTGCAGAACAAACATCCAAAAATGGATAGCACTTCTGATACTGTAAAGGCAGAAAATGTGCAAATTAAAATATTGTAGTGTTATATAAGAGCTCAGCAAACTAGTCTTTTCTGTTTATTATTTAAAAGATTAATCTATTTCAAAAAGAAGCTTTTAAAATTTGAAAGAGAAACACACATTTCTCAGACAAATTTGTTTGCTCTAGCAACAACATTAAACCACATGGATTCGTCACTTCCCAGGATATTTTGTTCTGTGGAGTACATAACATTATTGGCAGGTGTATGAAAGAAAAATTCCCTTCTTCCTACACACGCTTATCTGCTTGGTGGTTCTTTGAGGATGTCCTCTGGGTCCTTTATCTGCTTTCTCCATTTGCAGGTGAATTGGTGCTAATCACATAGTCTAGTGTCTGGCATTTTTTGTTTGTTGGAATACGTTTTGTACACTATAAGGGTGGCTGCAGTTACTGATACACTGGGATCTGCACAACTGGGGTGTGAGCATATAGTCCTAGGTGACCTTATAGTCTGAGATCATAGGAAAGGGATTCTCCAGGAATGTGATGCTATCTCTGAGCCTGAGGACTTTCACAAAAATCCCCAGTAAAATATCAGTGATGCAAAGTGATGGAAGAGAAAATCTGCCGCTGAATTTACAATGCTGACTTAAAAACTCTGAATATCCACTGAACCTGAGTGCAAAAATATAGTTCTCAGTCATCATTTTTGTGGCAATGTCAAGTATGTTTTTGATAAATAAAAGATGCATGGCATAAAAGAATTGAGTCCTGCAAGACAGTGAACAACCTTGAAAACTTTCCTTTTATCTGTCATTTCTGAAGTCCTGAGACAGGCTGCTAAATCTTCTAGAAATATCAACGCTAAATCTTTGTAAAGTGTGTGCAAAGGCTATGCATGAAGGCAGAACATTGATTCAGGCAATATTAATATTATCTTCCAAAAAAACAAGGTCAAAAGCCTTTAAAAAAACTTTTTTTTTTTCTTTCATTTTAGCAGGCAAGGACATGATTTAGCTAACACTCTAACACGGATGCCTTATCCAAACCAAAAATTACGCTATTTCATGTTGAAACACAGAAAGAATGAATGTGTCAGTTCTTAATTATATTTTTACTTGCTTCTGGGTTTTTTGCTTCTGGGTTTTTTATTTGACACAAGACATACTTTTTTTTCTTGTTCCTAAAATATAATCCCATGTCTAGCATCATAAAGCACAGCCTGTGTGAGGTCTCTGCTACTCCAAGATTAAGCTCACGCCTCTGGGATGAAAATAGGAATTACAAGGTGGTACAGCTGGGCAGCACAGACCCCCCGTTGTCATGCAGGCACGTATGCAGGTGCTACAAAAGCAACACCGTGCCACACAAGCAACACCAAAGAGTGGTACATCTGGCAAAAACAACTAAACAGTCTCAAGACTTGCTGTGGGCTGTCTGCAGGAGGGTCTGAGTCGAAAACCATGTGAAGTCAATAAGGCTTTGCTTCACAAAGGATTAGAGCAGGAATTAGGGTATCTTCTTGATTTCCTGTTCGTAGCAGATACCCAGTTTTGTGGCAATATGGAAGCAGTCTTGGGTTTTTTCTGCGAGGCAGGGGTGAGGAGCCCTACAAGCCAAAGCACACACACTCTAGCACTAGCTATTCACAGCTCTCAGCTACTCAGGAGAGTGGAAGTCAGTCTATACATTTTGGTAGCGTAAATAGTAGGTTAGGATAGGACAATGCAAAATTAAAGAGAATTTCTGGCTCTTTGGCTCAGCCACATTTGCTGCTTGGATGAAGTCAATAAAAGCCACATAGAAATGTGGTATGACCCCAGTACTTTTTCTTTGCCTCACTATAGGGACGCCCTAGATTTTTGTAAGGATGTATGACACCCTGCATGTTTCAGGTCATTTATACTTCACACTCCTGCCTGCTGAAATCGCAGTAACAAAAGTGACAATTTATTGTGTCTCAAGAGACAGACAGCTGCTTCAGAGATGTTAACAGGACAGCGCGTTCCCCCCTTACAGGGTCCCACTGTTCACGTCTGCTCTGCTTTTATATTTAAGCAGTCATACCACAGGTTATCCACAGAGGTGAAATTAACTTCATTTTGTCCACTACCTGATATCACAGTATGTGGAGTGTTATAAAAGATAAGCAATGGGAAGGCTTCTGTCTTACTGGCCTATAAATAAAATGTTTGTGTGTTAGGGCAGGATAGGGTTTTTTTTTTGCCGTCGGTATGATAAAATTATACAGACTAACCCCAGTAGACTGCGTTATCACAGATGTGCAGTGGCATGGAGGTAACCCATCAGAAGGAATAGATGAGCAATAGTCTTGCAAAAAATGTAAAGTTTGTGAAAAAACTTGTCAAGTATGCTTTATATCTCTGTAGTCCACACTAGATGTAGCATATGCACACACATGTGCAGACACGTACACATTCCTACCCAGGGTTCAGAACAGGTCATTCCTTCTAACAATTATTAAGTAGAATATCTAAAATGCCTCTGCAATTTTACTTTCTCCTGGCATTTTCAAAAACGCTTTTTTTTTTACTTAATTCTCCCACTGATATGAGCAAGACTTGCAAATTTAGAACATTTTAAATATATTTTTCCCTGAGCTTGCACTCAAGTAAGAATGAAGCTTTTGTTATTTTGCTCTGGATTCTCACATAGAGCAGAGTGGAGGAGGAAGGACACATCTACATTTATACATTACATATAACATACGCATCGTTACAACCCTGTTCTTAAGCTCCAATCCTCTACACCAGGGTCTGGAAATGAAAACTGCCTAAAGTATGAGCAACTATAATAATGCAGCAGAAGGTATTAATGAGCCTCTGTAATTACACAACATTCAAGAACTCACGAACTCAAGCCTACTGAGCAGCAGGGATGGAGTTTGTACGTAAGAGGTCACCTTAGGGCAGGAGGTTTGTTAAAGATACTGGCTTTTTCCCAGCCAAGAACCGTTTTTAGCAAATGGAAGACTTTTGCTAATGGTAAAAGGTACACGGAAAATCGATTGTTGTTATTGACTTTTATTAAATGTAATTCAACCGCTTGCCAAACTAACTGACCTGACCGGAAGATGAATAAACAACATAATAGACCACCTACTGTTCAGCGTTATTGACCCAGTAGAATGGATAATATGTAGTTACCTAATGTAACAGCTCCTGCTCAGAGCTATGAACTCATTCACACAGAGTAATTTAACCAGTTATAGAAAAGCTTGTAAAATTAACAAGTGGCTCTTTCTTTCTTTTTTCTCTGTTCAATACCACCAGCACTTCCCTTTGTGCACAGATAAGTGCTACTTGACTTGAAACGTAAAGAAATGCCGTCTTGCAGCTGCCAGTACCCAGGCAATTTGCCACCAAGAGAAGCGTGCCAACGCAAATGTTTCAGCGTAAGGCAGCAGCAACTTGTTGCAGTGTGAGCGAGAAACGTGTAGAAGCCCGGCTGAACGTCAGTATGCTCAGTGCTACCACTAGCGTGAGGGTAACGCACACGTGCTTCGTGGTGCACAAGATGTTGTACAATGTACGGTGAACACTTTGAATAGCCAACTTCGGAGAATTTGTATTGGGTTTAAACTGCAGTTACATAGCCACAGGCCTTGAAGGAGTTTTTAAAAAGCACACTTTCCCTTCTAGTTACCAAGATTTAATTATTAAACCTGAGTTTCTTTAACATGGCATTTCCCATCATTTCTGCTGTGCCTCTAAGCTTGCTAACAAAATTTGTTAACTACCACAGTAAAACCTGATACTGTAACTAAGAGCTGACTGCAACCGTAACAGGGCAAAATATTAATTTTTTCATGTTGGTAAAATTCATAAGATAAAAAAAAAGTGCATTTTTAAAGACATGGAACCGAATTAGATTTTAATGATAGCAATATCAGCAACAAAAGCTACATTCAATTTATGCAAACAAACCTGTACAATAAACTGCAACCAAAAACCTGTATCAGATGACCCTTTCAACAGTGAAGTTTTTAATATTGACATTGGAGCACCAACATTTCCCACAGAAATTACATTTTCTTAATATTTTTGTTTATATATACTAGGATATGTGGTTAGGAGGATATCCTCCCTCCAAATAATGCGCAGTCTCCAAATATTTGCCTGTCTCTAAAATAAACACAATATCTATCAGCAGAAAAAATTCACTTCTACTAAACATAATATGACCTTTAAAAGCTTTGTAATGCCGAATCCTTTCCCAAAACATCGCAGTTGTCAATAACGCTATACATGCCATCATTTATCTCAGTAGTGAAATACTGAACTCAGCCCACTTGGGTCTTTCAGTTGTAGGCTTGTCACCGTAAGCCCAAGCTGAGTTCCACAAACAAGCGGCAGCACCCCAGCACGGACGAGTGTGTGGGCTGGCTGACAGCCTGTGGCTCTGAGGGAAGAGGCCAGGGCCGCGTGTCTGGTGAACTGATGGATTTGAGCTTTTTTTCACTATGAGCTCCAGATGTCCTCTGGAAATGATGGGGCCCCGACTGCATTTGTCATTTGGTCACAAAGTGTAGGTTGAAGCAGGGGAGAGGAGATCTTCCCAGCAGGGTCATGACCCTGGAAGAAAAGACAGCTTCATCCAGTCTCTCACACAGGTCTTAAATTCCTTGTGTATTGTTTACTGTCTCACCTTCATTAACCTGTTTGGTTGTTATAGAGTATAAGTTTTCTGCGACAGACAATTCCCTGTGTGTATGAAGTGCCTACCATGATACAACCTCACTCATTACTTGGGTTGCTAGACACAGCAGCAGCAATCTGTTACGGGACATGCAGTATTAACTGATAAAGAAATCATCCTGCAACATGTACACTGAGAAAGATGCAGCAGCAAAATCTTTAATTCTGTTGCAGGAAGGTGCGTGTGCTCTACTGATGCTCTTCTCTCATGTTCTGGACTATACTCGTCCATTAGCTTTCAGGCCTCCTGCTTGTAGAAAATAGCTAAATGAAAGACATGTTTCTTCTTTTAATCTTTTTGCTGCTAACGTGCAGAAATTAGGGTTCTCATGTACATGTTTTGGGTGGCAGAAGAGATAAGAACCAGCAGATAAAGTTCAAAACGTCAGTCCAATGAGGTTCAACCAGTTCACCATTTGAGAAGGGTACTTATCGAGAACAGGGAGGAGTAAAGAGTGCAGCTGGCTTTCCAGATAATATTCTTAACCTTATGGGACCTTTCCAAATACACTGCAAACGTGCCAAGGATTATTTATTTCTTATGTTTACTTCATTTTGTTATTGTAACAGAGAGGGGACAGTATCAGTGTACTGACATGCCCTCCTATTTAGGACTTTTACAAAAATTAGGAGGTTAGAAGGGTCCGGCTATGGCTGACCTCTGCATATCTGGGGTTCATCCCATTGCAAGCCAGTCATAATGGTGTCTCCGTATCTTTCTGACTACAGAGACTGCTCCATTTCCTGTGACAATAATCTCCTGGAACAGGGCAGGAAAAAACAAACCTCAAAGAGGTGCTGCAGTCCTATCACATATCTTTCTTGGCTTGACGTAATCGCTGCAGAGAGCATGGAGATTGCAGGTCTGTTCCTCAGAATAGTTGTGCTAGAAAGCAGGAGGCTCCTTGTCCCCATTAGCCTTGTCGGTTATTACCCAGCCAGTCTGGCCCTCATCATACAGAACCTCACAAATAAGCGAGGACCTCAGTTTTGTGGTGATACTGCACTGCAAAATGTTCCAAAGCAACGTTGCAGAATGCATAGGTGTTTTAAGGCAGGCTTAGTGGCAACGGTGTCCTGTCTAACGGTCAAACCAAAATCGATGTCAGCATTGCCTTAGTCAGAACTGGATAAGAGGGGAACACTGAGTAGATGTTGGAATAACTTCTTTTTAATTAAATGGTTGACTTGTCCTTTTGAAGTTATAGGAGACACTTATTTTTGTAAAGATTGTTATCAACATTTGCAGCTATATTTGAGACTTGAGTCACTACTTGAAAAGGTAAATCTTCTCTTTGCATAGCAACTGTTTTTTAAGTCAACTGACGATGTGCTTATCAAGGGTGAATGCACTGGCAAATTTCCACATCATAATAGTACCTATTATGCCAGTGACTGAAAGACTAGAAGTACATCAGGAAAGTTTACAACATGAAATTGCTCATACCTTAATAATTGTCTAGGGAGTTACACTGAAAAATAGATGTTGCTGCATAAGATTTGAGTTCCACTCTTTAAGTCTTCTACATGCCTTCTGTGTACCTTTTGCATATACTACCAAGTTATACAGACTTTAAAAAGAGAATCATAATTGTAGGCAAGACTGAAAAAACCAATCCGTCACAGCCTTTTCCTTTGAGTAACTTCTGGATAATTTTTTTCCAGTCAAGCTGACATTTAAATTTTAAATAGAACTTTGTTCAAAATCACCAAGGTATGAAAAAGGTGTCTTGCAAGGAACAAAAATAGCTTAGCACATACTGTCAAGGGAGACACAAGAGTTTCTGTTATAAAAAATTGTCTTTTATATTATTTGGATGTTGACCTCTCTTGTGCGATCTCAGGCTTCTTGCTTAACTAGATTCTCAGAAACCTTTCATGCTGACTTACTACTGGAAACTGCAAACAGCTCTTACACCTTCAAGCTGATATTGGATTTACATGGCAATTAACTCTGCCTTTATATCATCTGTGTGGTTAATCAAATTTTAGTGTTTCAGCACTAGTGAGGTTAAACTGGGAAAACTGTGTAAAATTTTGGGCTCCCCCATACAAGAGAGAGAAGAACAAACTGCAGACAGCACAGATCCACTAAGATTAGGAGACTGGCACAAATGCATACAAGGAGAAATTAAGAGACCTGAATTTCTGCAATATGGAGAGGAGAAGGCTAAGTCTTCAGTCACTCCTGGGGAGCTACAGAAAAAAGACCCAGACTCTTCTCAGAGGTGCACAGGGAAAGGAGGAGAGGCAAAGGTCTCAGGCTGCAGCAAGAGAAATTTTGGTTGAACAGAAAGAAAAAAATCCCCATGAGTGTTGTGAAGCACTGGAATAGGTTGTTCAAAGAGGCTGTGGAACCTCCACTCTTGGAGATTTTCAAACCATGACCAGACATGGCCTGAACAGCATACTCTAACTTCAGATTTAGTGCTTCTTTGAGCATAAGGTAGGCTTCGATATGTGATTCTAAGAGCTACATGGGTGAAACACCCTCTCCTTACACTGTCAGCTTCCTAAAGATGCTTCATGGGACTTTCAGTATCTTTCAAATCTTGTTTGTAAGGATGAGTCAATAAGGCAGTGTACGGACGAGTGTCCTTCTTTATTCCAGCCTAGCCCAAAAGCATCCAAAATAGGGCCTACACAACCCCAAGCTTTCTTCCATCAGATAGCAACTAAATTGCTCGTGCCATATCTCTGTCAAACAAAGTCACTGGAAGGGTAATGCTGTGTCAAGTAGGAACCTGATACAGCCTCAGAACAAGAAAAGAAAGCAAAACAGTGCCGGCTTTCTAAGTACTAGCAGTGCAAAATATGACTCACATAGTGAATGCTTTTGCCATCAGTTTACGTAACACAACTTATACAACTTTTCTATGGCTCGGGAAACATCTCTCAGCCTTACCTCCAGCACACACACTTAAATATACACATGTATGCATACATACATATATATGGCTAATAGGTGGGGGGAGGGACAGTTGGACTGGATGATCCTTGAGGTCTCTTCCAACTTTAATGATTCTATGATTCTATGATTCTATGTGTGTATATATATACACATATATACATATATATACATATGGCCCTCCAGAGAAGGGCCATGAAGTTGATCAGAGGGCTGGAGCACCTCTCCTATGAGGACAGGCTGAGGGAGTTGGGGTTGTTCAGCCTGGAGAAGAGAAGGCTCTGGGGAGACCTAATGGCAGCCTTCCAGTACCTAAAGGGGGCCTACAGGAAACATGGGGAGGGGCTGTTTACAAGGGCATGGAGTGATAGGACAAGGGGTAATGGGTTTAAACTGAAGGAGGGGAGATTTAGATTAGATACTAGGAAGAAATTCATCACTGTGAGGGTGGTGAGGCACTGGCACAGGTTGCCCAGAGAAATTGTGGAGGCCCCCTCCCTGGAATTGTCCCAAGCCCATGTTGGATGGGCCTTTGGGCAACCTGGTCTAGTGTAAGGTGTCCCTGCCTATGGCAGGGGAGTTGGAACTAGATGATCTCTGAGATCCCTTCCAATCCAAACCATTCTATAAATCTGTGATTTTATATACACACACACACACATATATCTGTCCATGCATGAAGTACACACATAAAGGGAGATAGTGTGAGAGTAGATTCCTGTGGTGTTAATCTTTGCAGAACGTCTGGAAATGGCAAGCTGAATTCCATCTTCTTTCACACGAATGTAATTTCCTTTATCCATGTTCCTGGAAAGACACCTTTTCTGGAATTCTATAATCTGATAAGCACAGATCATAGTCTTCTGACAGTAAAAACAAACCTATCAGGAATTGTCTAATCTGTTCGCATAACACAGGCCAAATGTGAGCATCAGTCTTGCATATCACCATTTCTATTGATGGTAGAATATGTAGACCTCTAGCCTGAGTGTAAAGATTGCATATGAATAATTTCCCACATGTGAGTGAGTTTAATTATTACATTACTCTCCCTACAAAAATTGTGCAATTTGGCACTGTGGTGAATTTGTTTCACCTTCCCATCACTGAATATGCTTTGGGCATTTTTGCATTGTGAACAGTATGAGTCCTAAGCCTCATTAGTTTCATTATAGCCCTGCTGGTTTTATGCATTTTAAACCCCAGAGTGGGTGCCAAAAGACTGTATTTGAGGAGTCTGCACACCTTCCCCCAGAAGTCTGTCTGATCCCTGAAGGAAGCCTGATGTTTTTCTTTTGACATGGTCCGTGTAGCACGGTAGTCATTCAAAACTATTAAAAATGAAAATTCTTTTTAGAAACCCATTGGTGTCATCTTAGTTAACTGTCTACACTTTGTGTTGGATTTTTTCTTTTTCATAGGGGAAATCCTGCTATCTGCCCTGCCCTTTTCCTGGGAATAGAGAATGGGATCTGCAGGAAAAACATTCCTACCAAGGTTTCCCAGGTAATACCTAATTTGTTACGTTGTTCCCTACGCTTACATTTTGAACCACTGTTTTTTTAATGTTTTTACATGCATTTCTTGAGTTTGCTTATAGCACATTTGTTGTATCTTCACAACTTGCTGCCTAAATTTCAGGAAAAAAAATGGAAGTTATGAGCATTGTTTTCTACTGGCAGTCTATAATGGAGTGTAGAGTAACAGTCACAGCCAATACAGCACTCAGATCTCCAATACATATTTAGAGTCTGTTACTTCCAAGCTAATGTTCTAAAATATGAATGTGCTGCCATAACACTAGCTCTTGTTGGAGTGGCAGCAGGGCCATGGGACAAAAATTCCTCCTCTGACTCCAGGCGCACGGAAGTGCCCCACAGGGTCCTGAGCCACCTTGTACAGGTGGACAGCCTACAACTCACTGCTGAGAAAAACTTTTCCCTGCTTTCTACCACCACTTTGCACATCAGAGAGCAGAGTCTGCATCCAGTTTAGCAGAGGAACTAGTGCTACACTCATCCAGTATCAATGGGGGAAAAAACCCTCTCTTAACTCAGTCCAAGAGCAGTGGACCCTTGCTGGCCTGCGTAAAATGGGTTTCTCTTCTGATTTATCCTTGGCCCCTGGGCTGTTTCGCTTCTTGGTAGGACACCGTTGTGCAGGATGGGAATGCTTTCTTACAATATACTGGTATCTGAATCTCAAAGCACAGCTGTCAGCAGCCATGGTGAACTCTACCCTAGTTCCACAAACCCGGTGACTCTCCTGGGTTTCCTGCAAAAGGCTAAGCAGAGATGAAGTGGAACAGAAAGGGGCAAGCTGTCAAACTTTAAGGAACAGTAAGTGTGATCTCTGCAACGTTTGGCAGAAACTTCAGTGGGGTTGGCACAAAACTGATAGTGCTTCCAGAGCAAGAACTCATCCATTAGATATGGCAGATGCCTTCAGAACAGGACAGCTGAGTAGAGGAAATTAAAGACAGAGTTTCCTTTCATCTGTATCCAAGAATCTGTGGTTATTGCCTGCCTGTGAACTGGGGAAAAAAAATTGGAAGATGCTAAACACTTGGATGTTAGGGAAGTTCTACAGTTCTCCAGCATCAGGAAGAAAATGAAATTCTTCAACTGAAGTAATACTCACCATTTTCCATCACCATTCAACAATGAAACAGATGGTGAGTTTCCAGCTGGTTAGAAAGCATGTGCCATAAACTAATTAGCTAGCATAGATAGCAAGTGCTATTTCATTTTCCCCCAAGACAGAGTTTGAGATCAGAAGGTGCCCAGAAAGAGCTGCAGGCCACTAGTCTTGCCCTGGCATGGGATGAGGAAGGTGCTTGGGAGTACAACTTCCAGCTGTACCACTTCAAGTGTAGACAGTATTTGTTCAAGCTAATAATTACCTAAAACTAATCAGCTGAAGCACTTAGAAAATAGTCTTCAGTGAAGCAGCTTACCTTGACTTCGTTGGCAAAACACAGACCTGGCTGCTGGCAAGATCTTAGGGTGACTGCATCCTGTTTTCTGGATTCTACTACAGTACTCGGTACACCAAATGGTACAGTTCAGACTATCACTAGGAAAGACACAAAAAAGGCTCTTCTTTATCGCTTACTAAATACCAGTTATGAAATTAAGCTGAAATTTGTTTACAGGGATTCCACCAAATTGAAACAAATCATAATAGAGTCATAAATTATGAGACCAAACAAATAATACAGACTGCAACAACACTCCAACAAACCACTTTCCCAGGAATTATTCTCTGTTGTGATTACACTAACATGAGAAATTTTGTGCTAGAGTGCTGACCAGCAAAGAAAAGTTTCTATAATGATGTAATACCAAATCCTAGTATTGTCAGGTTACTACAGATTCCTACGAAATATTCTTTTATAGCCACGAAACTGTTAATCACTCAGTGACGAAATGCTTGAAACATTAGTTTCAGCTGAATTGAAAAAGTTTCTGAGCCTCTTTTCAGATCTCGGTGTTCCTAGGGTTCTGAACTATGCACGTTAATTGCACACTAATTTTAGCATAGCCCCACCCATTAAAACCCTGGCATTGCATTTATTCAGTCAGCAAGTCCTGTCTCCTTGCAAACAGAGCGTATCACAAGTAGGACTTTAGTACAACAGTTACAACAGTTAACTCTCCATCTGCACAGCCACAAGTAGAGAATATAGAAATCACTTGGTAGAGACCACTAACCTGTTCTACAAGTACTTGTATGTTTTTTTCTCTTCCTGTGCTGTCTGTGACTCTTGCTCCTCTATATCTAGGTCAGCAAGAACATCTCAATGATACAGGATTAACTCCAAATGTCCACCAGGACTGATGAAAATCAACTTTGATTTTAAAATATTTTGAATAGAGACTTCATCTTGTAGCGCTGTAATGTTATATGCTGGTATTTTTAGTCTGGTTTCCTGGAAGGCATACATAATAATGACTAGAATAGGGCTACTTTTTTTTTTTTAATCAGAAATATGTAGAGTTCATGCAAATGGGATTGTTATCACTATAAACTTTGTGGCAACTCCCAGTGTCTTAGGTGAGCCTTCCAACAAGTACTCAGAGAAAATTAGGCATTTTTGTTGGGTGATTCTTGAACTCAGGGCCTTCATCTTAATCTTCAAAGGCCTCCATTAACTCAGTCTCAATTTCATAGAGACCAGCTCTCCCCCCTCTCTGTGAGGTTTATTTGTAGCAGTTCTACTCCTCATAAGTGCCAAACCCACTGACCTTAAGCATATAATACGTGAAAGCAGAAAACAAAACTTTCTCAGCTGCTTCCTCACATGTCTTCAGCAGAGGGAAACAGGAATGGCCACAGACTAGTCCACTTCGAGGCCAAAATGTCAACTACGTTTTTGCGATTGTTTGCATACATGCCCGCAAGAATAAAAGCAGTGATAAATACACACAGGAAATGTGTGTGGGGAGGTGGGAATAGAAGGTGTCTGCAGAGAAGGGGAGGACTGGAAGAAGAGGGCAACAACTTCTGTGAAAGATAAGCATCAGTCTCACATGTGCTTCTCAGTGCTTCTCGTCAGTGTGAAAACCCAACAACAAGGAATGATTGCAAAAAGTGGAAAGTCCTTGGAGAAAAAAACGCAGTGAGCAGATGGGAAAACGGTCACAAACATCTTGTGGAATAGGACTTGGGCAACCTGGTCTATCATGGAGTGTCCCTGCCCATAGCGGGAGGGTTGCAACTAGATGATCTTTGAGGTCCCTTCCAACCCAAACCATTCTATGATTCTATGACTTGGACCCCAAAACCTGAACCCCACAGCCTCTTACTGTTGTGATATTTATTCGAAGGTGCTAGCATAGTGGATGCAGCATAAGCATGCAGAAAAAAAGTGACAGCTTTTTTTTAGTTTATATGAAAAATGGCTATTTTGCAGAACGTTTTTTCCAATGGGAGTTGAAAGGTCATTTCTTCTGCATCTAAACTCTTTCCACCTTTTTAAGTAGCTAAAAATAGAACCTAATAATACATAGTTGGTGCCTATAGCTGTTAAATTCAGACACTGAGTGCACAAACTGAGAAACTAGGTAGGTATTTGCATGTGCAGTTTTCATCTTATAAATGCTTCTGTGTTTCTCCTCACTCAGTCTGTGTACATACTGTAAAATATAAGACCCTTCAGTTTGTAGAACATGAAATGATAAAAAAAAAGGAAAAGTCAGTGTTTAGGAAATACCAAGGAAAAAAAAATACAATAAGAGATACTGGATACCTACACTTCATTTGCATTATGCATGAGTTGCTGTCACATCTCTGCCGTTAGAGTACTGTATGCACAGCTAATAAAATAAATCCCAATTACTTGTGTAGTATTTACAGCTTTTCCAATGACAAGGTAGCACGGACGATGCTGTAAATTCTTCTATTATCTTTTCTTCTATCTTCCTATAGCTTAATGTCTTTCACTTGTGTCTGCCTATGCACCAATAACTTTTGTCTAGTAGGTGTGTTGGTACATCTCTTCTGTCACTTGATAAAATGCTACTGCTGCTATATTATTTACTCGAAATGTGAAACCAGGGGAAGACAGGTGGAAAAGATCCTACTTCTAGGGAAAAAAATTACACCAAAAACTTGTTCTCTAAAGTGAGGCCTAACAGAAGAAAAACCAGCAAGCTCATACAAATAGGTTAGTTTACAACAGAGGAAAGACTCATGTTCCCTTCCCACAGAGCTGCAGGTATCCCGTGACAATGTGGAATGGTAAAGACATGTAGAGATGTCCAAGACATGCTCATCTGCTGCCTTTCCTTCTTCAACGAAATCTTTACTCATCTGTCACCAGCTATTTCTGCACTCTACAGGCCCTAGTTTAAAGTACAGAGGGTGAGTAAATTTCTTTTCCCAAGGGAATCAAGAGTCAGTTCAGGTACTGTCCAGCCTTGTCTGATAGGGATGAGCTACCGAAGCAGAGGCTGCAATAAGGACCTCTTCCCACGTGGAGATGTTGGCAAAGCCCACACTGCACCAGGTGTGGCTGGAGGTCTCTCTTCTCTCCTGCTCTGCAGGTGATGCTTTTCTTGCTTCTCAAGCAGGTTTTCCAAGAGGTGTTGGTCCATTGCCAGCACCCAGTTCTCTAGCTATGATCATTTGAATATGTCTTTACTTTTATTTACAAAAAATCAACTGTAGACTCACTATTCTCTGCTTTGTATTTTCATCAATTCTTGCAAATTTTTGAGCAGCATTTCTGAAAGACTCATTTCTGAAAGCTTGCTTTGTTTGTTACGTGGTATGCTAGATCTTGTGCTCCAGGTAGGCTTAGCTGAACTTGTTCTTTGTTCAAGCACCTGATAATGTCCAGTCTGAGAATGAGATAGCAGCTTTGCAGTGAGCATGCATCAGCCCTCGAACCAAGAAATTTTTCCCTGTGAGGGTGGTGAGGCACTGGAACAGGTTGCCCAGAGAAGCTGTGGATGACCTCTCCCTAGAAGTGTTCAAGGCCAGGTTGGATGGGGCTTTGGGCAACCTGGTCTAGCGGAGGGTGTCCCTGCCCATGGCAGGGGGGTTGGAACTATATGATCTTTGAGGTCCCTTGCAACCCAAACCATTCTGTGATTCTATGATTCTATATTCTATGAGTCTATGATTCTATCAGTCTATGACTCTATGAAAATATTAAAACCTCAATACTCAGGATACAGTCAAGTTTAGATTCAGATGAAATCTAGCTGACATCCAGGACATGGTTTATTCAGCAGAGGAAAATGATAGATGTGACAGAATTTAAGTGTGGTGTGAAGAACAGTCAAAATGTAGCCTCTTTCTAAATCAAAATGCCAGTCTTTCCCTTTAGTTTGTTGCATAAAAACCCTTTCTATAATCTTCAGAGGCTATAAGAGGTCAAGGATGACCTTCTAGTTTGGTCAGTTGTAAAGTAATCTTCTGAAATACTTACCATGCCACAAGAATAGCAACAACGGGAATGGGAGGAAAGTGAGGGGAAAGAATAGGGTAAAAACAGTCTAGGCAAAAAGCAGCAGGGAAGACCAGAGTTAATTTTGTACAGTCCTAGTGAATCTTTTTGTGCTTGCTTATGTAATGCTACAGTTCTTAATATCCCAGAAATAACAGAAAAATATCTGTCTTACACGCCTTCTAAAATGCTGCAAGGGATTAAAGAAATAGTAAATTCTTTTGATAGAAAGTACCCCAGACATGCGATGTGGCTCAAAGAATAGGGAATGGTGCAAATCCTTCAGAGCAGCAAATACTTTACAGTTCCAGCTTATATGAATGACAAAAGTCTACTTCAGTATTGTGGTCTTCCATCTTGAACAAGTATCTCATTGTCTTCTGGAGGAGATCTGATGGCATCTGGAACAGCAGCATCTCACTGTCTGCTCTGCAGAACACTGGCTTTTTTGAGCATCCTGACAATGAAATGGAGAAAGCTGTCTGGATACTGTAGGTAAAAGTTATGCAGAAAATAATTTTCTTAAATTAAAAATTACCTCCTAATGAAAACAAGTTTTGTGCAAAAATGATGTCATGGTTAAGGTGGTTTTTTTAATTTATGCCATTATTTTCATTGCAAAATTACTAGTACTTACACATTTCCAGGGGGATATTGCGATTTAAAATCAGGTATTTTAAAAATTATTTTATAGGTTGATAGATTTTCTATAAATAAATTGCAAAAAGAAGAGAAAGTTGGTTTATGTGGAACTGTGTAGAATAGAACTAATACTGAATTTCAAAATTATAATCCCCTGTAAGTGTAACATTAGCTAGTGAGAGCTTGTTCATTAAAGCCTGATCCTCATGGAACTTAATAATACACCTATTAACTTTAAGCGCATAACCAATTTCACTGCAATCACAGTTAAAATTAAACCTCTGCGTTGCTGCTTGGCTGAACTGGGGCCTGCGGCTAACTGGCTCTAGGGGAGCTGTCGGAGTGAGCACCCGCTGAGCAGCGGAGGAGGGCGGCAGCTTGGCTTACAACCAAGGTGCCCCAGTGTCAGACAAGGTCTTTGGCAAGGAGGAAGAGATCACCCGGCTTCCAGCATGAAGGGAAAAAGGGAAATGTCCACAGCACTTATCTGAGAGTGAGGGACAGTGGGGAGTGGGAATTAGATGGATTTATACACAGTGCAAGAGTGAGAAAGAGCACAGAGGATTCCTCGGAGTACTGGAAGTAACATTCAGTCTCACGTTCATGGAGTTTTCGAATCACACTGAGCTTGGTGTGTTCGAGGAAACACTTGCCAAAAGAAAATATAAAATTTTGCTTTAAGAAATAATATTTTCTTTATATTTTCTGTAAAATTGTCAGCAATATTTTAAAGTATCTTTTAAATGCTTGTAAGCACCATTAAAAATCTGTTTTACCTGAGGAGTTAAATGTCAGCTTTATGCTACAAAGACAGCTCCTGATCCTTCAGGATTTAAAGAAGGTAAGTATTTTTGCACGTATTAGCAACACCATTGCTGAACATCTATTTGTACATAGAAAGATGATCAGATCTATGAATGCTTGTGTTGTTGGGCGCTTAAAAAAGTTCTAACCATAAAAAACGGGGTGGGGGGGGCAGATTTAATTCTAGAAGGGTGGTAAACTTTTCTCAGTGTGAATCAAAGACTGACCTGATAGCTTTAAACAGAAGCAATTTCCAGGAGTCAATCACTTTGTTCCTTTGTATTTTTCTTAAATTAACTGGGCTGTACTTCTCTTTCAACATTCTAAGTATCATTAGCCTCAGAATCACTTTCCAATTAATGAAAGTCTGAATTCTTCATGTTCACTCAGCAAAACCTTAATATGAACAAACACGTACTGCAAACTCATTCCAAGGTAATGAATAGTGTTAGCCTAATTTATTTCTCTTTAATATCTGAGACACATCTGTACCAGGCAAGTTTCTGTTCTCACTGTTGTCTTCCTATTGCTGAAACTTGTTCGCTGGAAACTCAACAGGCAGCATTGGTCTACAGCAAATGAGAAGCAACCTCCAGTAACTGTTTTATGGAAGGCTTTTGTCTGAAGCAGCCAAAAGCAATAGTCATGGTCTTTCTTCAGATTTTGAACAGAGAGAAATCTCATTAGGTTTTTCAGGCCATTTGCATTTCTGAAGCTCAAAAAGCTCAAAAAAAAACTAGAAAGGGAGAAGTATCTTCCTGCCAGAACACAGATCAGAGAGGTTGCCTGCAGCAGCGAAATATTCAGTAGGTGTTTTCATGAATGATCATGAAGAGGGAGGGACAAGTGTGCTACAGTTTCCCCAGAGTAACTGAATAATCCTCCAGGGAAGCAATGCCTCAGTAATCCTGCAGTGCGTGAGTCAGCAGTACAGTGCGTGGGAGAATTGTTCGCTTTTTTTACAGCTCACAATGTAATTTGGATGATTTGCTAAAAAAAAAAGTTTGCATATTTACAAGTGCAAACTTCTGTAAAATTTTTTTAAGCTTTACTGTAAATACGAGCAAAGTATTATAACTTCTATTGTGCATCGGGAATGAGAAGGAGAAAAATAATTTACTACATCTGTTCTGTATTGAGAGGGCAGAACAGATGAGTTTTAAGAAGACTTTGATTCAGTCTATTTAGTTTCCAGAGCTTTCCTCAAATGTGTGGTACAAAGAGCATCCCTGAGAGCACTCCCAGGTTGAAGAGAAAAGCAGCAGGGATGTCTTTTCTCTAGTGCTCTGAGCGTGCACCGTCATGGATCGCTGTGCCTGAGTGACCCAACAGTGTGTTTTACCCACAGTGAGTACAGTCCTAAGTTTGCATGTGAAGAAAACGGAACATAAAATATCTACCTGAATTATCCTCCATATATCAGCTAATTTGTTGCAGATCTGGACATTAAACTTTTACCTTCTGAATCCTAATGCTGTGCTTAACAACCAAGGCAGTTTCCATCCCATCTGGCCTTTGGTGCCTAAGATCTGCTAACTGGTCCCTTTACCAGCAAGCTATGGGAAATGCTCCAGAAATTCACTTCCTAGGTGCTGTGTCTGATTATTTTTATTGATGACTAGTTATAATTCCAGTAGGATATGTATCTCAAACTCCTTATGTTTACATCCTGAACCTATGTTAGATTGGCATGTAATGGACTGAATGCATTAAGGCATTCTATCCATCACTAAACTGCTCTTGCAGTCAGTAGCTGTTCTGATTAGCTATACGCAGATATGGGTTGAACTACAATGGAACTGCCTTCGCATAGGTAGTAAAGGATGAGTTCATTAGTGTTACATACACTTGAAAAGGAAGGGCTTTCAGAAGGAAACCTTGGGGTTTTTTTTCTGGAAAATGGCGTTATATGAATAGAATAGAATAGAATAGAATAGAATAGAATAGAATAGAATAGAATAGAATCATTAAGGTTGGAAGTGAAATCAACATTGGGCTTGTGAACAGCCGCAAGAAATCAGCCACAAAGATATTCCACTTTCTATCACTTCACTTCTGGTCTCTTATTCACAGGGCGCCCTCATGTAAAACACTTGAGACTTACAGTGTGTTCTCACACCACACAGAGTAGCTTGCACTCTCTGCCCATTTCTTTTAAAGCCGACTTTAATGTAATCTGTGAAACTTTCTTCTCTACAAGAGCAGGCTTTTGGATTTGGAAGAGATGTCCACCCATGTCTGATCAAGGATTTTATGAAGCAATAGCTGGCAAAACTCAAGGATGCATGAGTGTTAGAGCCTGATATAAAATTCCAATTCTTTTTCTTTCTGGCCCTATACAATCCATTCCTGGCTTCTGTGCTGTGCTTGCCTCTAACCACGGTTTGGAATTTGCCACAGGAATACAGAGTACACAAGCCAAGTATTAAATGAAAAACATATATTATACCAGTGTCATTGAGCATAGCAGCTTGCAAAGAAACAAATTCAGATAGCGCTGTTAGGTGGCAGCAACAGCAGTGGATTTCCTAGGTGGTTGAATTTCTTGACTAAAAACATTTTGTAAAATTGGGCTCTGGTGAAAATGACAAATGTCCTGTGGAATTAATGTTCTTAACAGCAATAGTAAGGTTTCTGTAGGGAATTGTAAAGCTTTGGTCTTTAAACCTTTCCCCTACCATTGTGCTTTGTCACCTTTGGTTTCCAAAGCAGCAATGAAATTCTAAAATAATATATTGAAAAGGAGAAAAAAGGAGATTTCGTACTGAAAAGTGAATGTAGTGAATATTACTTTGTTTCAGAGTTTCCCTATAAGCTTAGCAGAACAGAAGAAATGCAGCCATCAGGCATGTCCCATGGGCACAAACTGGGGGTTTTGCTGAGGTGTAGCCCCTCTTTGGGCTACAGAATGGTCTGAGGGGAGCTGGTCATGAGTCAACGACTCAGCGTACCAACGCCGTATCAGCTCCTGCGGGAGTGCAGAGCATTAAGTGCCCATCCCAGGAGTTTCAGTGAAGATACTGCTGTTTAATAGAATTGTCCAAAGCCCAGTGCTCTGTGTGCTGATTATCATGCCTAATGATACTCAGAATTTGTTACATTTCAACTTGCGTGGGTGAGCCTTTGCTTTTCTTTAGTAGTTGGAGAATTAGGGAGTTCCATAAAGGTAAAATACTGTTGCAATATAAATAATAACGTATAATGTGCTTACATAAATCATTTTGTCTATCGGATATTGCAAGTGGCTGCTGCCATGCAATGCAGACCTGTGACAATATAGCCCAGCCCTTGTCCCTGGGTTCACTCCTCTTTCCAGAACATGAACCCCTCCTGTTCTCAGCCTGAGACCCAGCAATCCTCATATTTTGGGATAACGTCTGCCATCCATTCTTGTATTTCTACCTTCCTGCTGCCCAGTCACTGCCATTGTCACCTGGGTACAGACACAAATCTTTATCTGCCACAACCGCTGAATTCATGCTTGTGGATTAGATTCAGCATTTGCTTCCCTTCCTTCTGTTTGGACCTTAACCAGCATTGACACTTCACCAAACTTCAGACTCGCTTTGCTTGTGTTTAGCAAACCTCCTCTGTCAGGATTTGAAATGGAAGTAAACTGCCAGATAATTTGAAAAGTTCATGTTTATTTTGGATTAAAGTATAGGAATATTACAGAAGGTTGACAAAGAAAGAAATAGGACAGAAAATTATATTTTATTGGCACCATCTCTACAGTCTACACTCTCTCATGTGTCTATATAATTTGTGATTACAAAACATCTGACTATTTGAACATCCAGCTATATATGCCTAATGCAGGTTCTGACTATTTTATTCAGCATCAGTATAGCGTCACAAATAATTTGTGTACAAATTATCTTATTCTACCTAAGTTACAATTAGTCAGAGCCATGGAATTCCAGTGTTAGTAGTGAAGAGGAAAAGATTAAACTTATTCCTCCGTATCTAACAAGAAAGTGAAATCTAAGGACTTTTAAATTTATTTTATTACAGTATTGGGTGTTTTATGGTAAAGAGCTATGAGTTCAGAATCTCTTCTGGTATAAAACAAATAAAAGGCTGAAATTAATGAATTTGCTTTACTCCAGACCAGCCAAGGTTGCAGCCATAGCTCATAAGGAAATGCATTGTAGACATTGCTATCATCTTATTTTTCATCCAGTTCTTAACAAGTGAGGTGTTACCTCATTTCCCAGGCTTGCATCTCCTTTTGCCCACCCCAGAACAGAGCATAAATTGAACCTGCAAATCTCTATTAGCGCGTGTTGTATGACAGAAAAAAAAAATGTTGCAAAACTGCATACAGCCTAGATTTAAGGGTGGCGATGTTTGCATCATAGAACCATAGAGTGGTTTGGGTTAGAAGAGACCTTAAAGATCGTCCATTTCCAACCCCCCTGCCATGGGCAGGGACATCCTCCACTAGACCAGGGTGCCCAAAGCCCCATCCAACCTGGCCTTGAACACTGCCAGGGATGGGGCCTCCACAGCTTCTCTGGGCAACCTGTGCCGGTGCCTCACCACACTCACAGTGAGGAATTTTTTTCCTAATGAAGAATTTTTCCCTAATGCATGCAGAAGGATGTCTGTCCATCAGATGAGCGGTGCTGCCCCAGCCCATCTGATCTCTTCCCCTGTGTTGTCTGTACCTCACAGGTCTATGCCAGAGCCCTGTTACTTGGGTTGGAGTAGGCATCTCAAAGAGTCATGTATCCTCCACCCACTCCCATTTTCTTCTTTCTCGGACACCAGGAGGTATCACAGATTCACACAACCTGTTTTCTAACATTTAGTCATTTGTGGAAAGCCAAGCTGTTCTAGCACTTGTCTCCTGGACAGACCAGGACGTCCAATCACCAGCCATGGGGAATGCAGGTGAAAACAGTGGGGAAAGCAGGGTGTCCAAGTACCCAAACTGCTGCATCTGAGCAGCTGAAGCTGGTCTGAGTCCCCCTGCTTTGGTCCTCCCCACTGGCCAGCCCTGTGCTGATCGAGGCACTTCATGGCATGGCCTGGCAGGCAGCTGGCCAGAGGCAGGTGGATTTGCATGGGGTTAGCAGGGTGAGGGGGCAGAGGGAAGGCGGGCCAAGAGCAGGAGGGACTGGAAAGGCCAGCAGTGAGAAGGGGGCAGGCTGGTGGAGAAACAGCATGCAACGAACCAAATCCTCATGAACAGATGCTCGCATAGTTCATAAATCTTTCACTGTTTCCTTTAAATTATCTTTTCTTTTGCATCCTGGATCATGTTTATCAGAAGCTTGGGTTTTTTTTTAAATTATTTTTAGTCTGAGAAATTAAAGATGGTGAGTCAGATAGTGTTCAGCTCCATGTGTTATGCTGGGCTGCCACAGAGGGCAGCCCATTTTTCACACAACAGCAGCACATTTTTCAGGTCTTCCTAAGCTTTATTTTCAATTCTGTTGTTTTCTTGCCATGAAAAGATACTGCTGTACCAAGACTGTATTGCGGTGGGAAATGCAACAGGGTTGTATGGAGGAGATTTTCATTAAGTCATAGTGATGTATATAGATACACAAAACAAAACTCTGCCACAAAATAAATCCCATTCTTAAAGCCTACAGTACATTATTAGACTTGCAGCACCTATGAGCTAGGGAAGATCTGACGAACCATGTTACAGTGTCTTGAAAAACACCTGGTGATGAGAAATCTTTATGATTGATTTTTACCTGAATAATGGGTTTGATTTTAAAATACATCACATTAATCAGTTAGCTGTAGGTGGCCTCATGAACTTTAAAGCATGGTTCTTAATAATATTGGTATATAGCACCATAAAAACAGTAACATAGGATCTCCATATACTATACTTATAACTGCCTAAGGCTCCTCCTATTTGCAGATAGCTATTATTTATTGAGTCAAGAGCAAATTATTAAGGAGGCATGAAAACACACTCAAACATACAGAACGTGTTTTTTCAATGAGTTTTAAATTATTTTGTTCTCTCTGTTTCTGTTTGCCTCCTGCCAGAAAACACAGGTCATTCAGGCAATTTTCAGACTATACACTTTTATTCTTCCTCTTGATTACATACCTTTTCTAGACTAACATAGAGACATTCCTAATTTTTTTATTTCAACTTTTACAAAACAAATTCTTTTACATAAGAATTGAATGTTATTTTGTCATTTGTTTATCTCTTCTGCTGTGTTTTTATAATACCACTCTGAGAAAAATGAGAGACTAAAGAACAAGTAACAACTTCTAAAACATAGTGAAGCTAAAGATTCATTCCAAATGTATATTTATTGTAATAAAGAAAGAAAGATGAAGAATAAATATTATTTATGCTTTAACAAGGATGAGAACTTCATTCTTTATCTTTAATCACGTGATCTAAGATACAGTTCTTTATAAGAATTTCGGCCTTGGTACAATTCCATTCTAAAACTTACCTTTTGCCACCATTTTTCCTCACCCTTTTCTTAGACATCAAATATTCTTCCATACATTGAAAATATTACTAGGGTCAGAATACTTCTTAATCATGAAAATAAATAGTGTGGGATTCTCAGGCATTACTGTATTGTTGTTTTAAATCTGTTTTAAGTCTAAGATGTTTAAACATGGAGCTTCTACTTGTTACACTGTGTTTTTCTTGCATTCATTTGGAAATGACAGTGTGTATATGTTCATGGTGACTAATTCTGTATCACTGCAGATTCTGGAAGCAGAAATAGGTTCTTCCTGAAACCTCTGAGTTAGTGAAGGTCTAAAATTACATTTCTTTTCTTTAAGAATTTTCCATTTGAGAAGGTGACTAATGGTCTCCTGTGGGACTACATATCTGAACAATTTCTTTAAGCTTACCCACAGTGAGAGGGCACAAGCTGATGTCTCTGGTATCAGTGAATTAATTTTCCTTTATAAATAATTAAGTTACAAGTATCCAAGTATTCATTTATCCTTAATAAAAGTTGTGTAATAATAAAATTTACCCTTTGCTTTTCATAACACTTTATGCTGAGTAATTTCCAGCATGTTGGGGAACTCCATTCTTAAGAGAGAAGAGCAAGTCTGTTCTAGAAAGAAAGAGTAAGGGCATGTATATACCCCACATACTTGTAGTGGGTTCTATTTTACCTTAGACTGCAAAGTTAAACGATTACGTTTTATTTAGTGGTAAATTAATGAAACAATGCAACCAGAATGCAAGATGTGTTTCAGAGAAAGGAAAAAAATTGGAGTTCTCCTTTAGTTATAGGATACCAGAAAAATATTGCAGCTACAGTAGATTACAGGCTGAGTATGAGTAAAAAAAATCTCACACCGTAGCTAAGCAGACAAATCGTACTCTGGGCTGCATTCACAAGAGCTGACAATGATGTGGGAAGTAATTATTCCTTTTACTTGATCCCAGTAAGATGGGAAACATTTTTCTCCCTTCCATTGCTATAAAATGTTATTACAGAGAAGATGATTTTAAATTGTTCTTCAGGGTCAATGGGGTAAGAAAAAAATAAATTAGCTGAAATTTCACCCAAAATTATCTCACTGAATATAAGAGAAGGCTTCTGTTTGGCTGTTAAAGCACTGAAATTGTTCTCCTATGGAAGCTGTGAAGTCTCCTTCACTGGATGTTTTTAGGATGGGTTAGACAAACATCTGTCAGGAATGATCTTAGTGTAAACCACTCATCGGCTTCAGTCCAACGGACTGGAACAGATAGTATCCCAATGTTTTGTATTTCTGCTCTTCTATGAATCTGAGTTTACCACTAGCTGGATCTCTTCTTGTCACACTTCCTTTTTCATAAACTTCTTTCTTGCTGTACAAACTTCATGTTTATAATACTGTGGGTGTACAGGGATTCAATGAATTTCCTGTTATTTAAGTAATCTTCTCACTGCCGCATTTCTGGGGACAAATTTCCAGTGCCCATCTCTAATTGCATGTTGCAAGTCTGAGCTGAGATAAACTCAAAAGTAAGCAGCAACTTAGAGCCCTGACGTCCAGTGCAAGTGCTGACTCTTGCCTCTCTTCTGGCTGTGCTTCTACTATCAGATATCCCAACTCTTCCTTTGGCAGCAGGATCAAAAAAGATGTTTCTCCTGTGATACAATCATGTCAGAAAGTATGAAACTGCCCTTAAACTCCTCAAGGCATTTGTGGAAAGGTTCCTGGAAACGTCAGTGCTTGTTTAGATGTGTTACTGTGCTACAGTGGCTCCTCCTAGTACCATTTGTCATGGTCTGAGTGGTGCCTGCAAGGCCATCTGTAACCTGGTTTATGAGGCTGCCTCACACAGCATGGCATGGCAGGGACAGCCCCACACGTCTGCCCTACCTCATAACTCATGTCTTATGTTGGAGGTGCAGATGATGACAGCTCAGAGCAATCTGTGGTAATTCCATGGAGAGATGACACTTGGGATGCTCTCGTTTGCTGTCTGTATGCAATCCCAGGCATCTCAATTGCAGTGCTGAGCATATGAAAGGTATGGTCACCAGAGGACTTAAGACCCTCAGTATAAAAAGTACAGAAAAAAATTACTGGAACTTAGAATTATAGAACACCGTGAGTTGGAAGGGACCCTTAAAGATCATCGAGTCCAGCTCCTGGCTCCACACAGGACCAGCCCAATCAGACCAGATGACTGAGAGCGTTGTCCAGGCGCTTCTTGAACTCAGCCAAGATCAGTGCAGTGACCACTTCCCTGGGGAGCCCATTCCAGTCCCTCACCACCTTTTCTTGATCTCCAGCCTAAACCTCCCCTGTCGAAGCTTCATGCCATTCCCTCGGGTTCTATCGCTGGTCACCAGAGAGAGGAGATCAGCGCCTGCCCCTTCACTCCCCACTGGAGGCTGTAGGCCACGATGAGGTCTCCTCTCAGTCTTCTCGCCTCCAGGCTGAGCAAATCAAAGGACTTCAGCCTCTCCTCATACACCTCCCCCTCTAGACCCTTCACGATCTTTGTTGCCCACCTCTGGACACTCTCCAATAATTTCATGTCCGTTTTGTACTGTGGCACCCAAAACTGCACACAGTACTTGAGATGAGGCCACACCACTACAGTGTAGAGTGAGACAATCACCTTCCTAGACCTGCTGGCAATGCCATGCTAGATGCACCCCAGGGTACGGTTGGCCTTTCTGGCAGCCTGGGCACACTGTTGGCTCATGTTCATCTTTCTGTTGACCAAGACTCCAAGTCCCTCTCAGCACGGTTGGTCTCCAGCGTCTCATCACCCCGTCTGTATGTACAGCCAGGGTTGCCCCTTCCCAGAAGCAGAATCTGGCACTTGCTCTTGTAGAGACTTCAAGCTCTCTTTGCAAAATGCAACATTTTGCTTTGCCTTAGAGTTGTCCAAGACCGCAGTCACTTATGTGCTCATTAACAAATTCTCTAAAGTTTTACCTTTGAATATGCTGGAAATGTCAAATTTTTAACAATATTCAGTTCTCAGGAGCCCTCAAGCTTTGCAGATACCATGGTTTTATCCCAGCCAGCAGATTAAACCAGGACAGCAGATGAGGTGCTCTCCATCTCTCTTGCTTGACTGACAAGCATTCTCAGTCTGTATCTACGAGAAAAGGCCCTGCACAAAATATAGAGGCTGATGGTAGTTGCAGAACCTCAGACCTCTAGTGCCCTTCAACAGTTTGAGCCCTGACAGAAAGAGGAACAAGGCCCAGAATACATTTTCTAAGAGAGTACCTGATAGTAGGCTAGAGCGGAGTTCTTTTAACTTCCACTTTCCAGGGAATAATTAAATATTCATTAGGTCAGAGGAAGGAAAGAAGAACAAGATGAAATTAACCATAAGTGGCTAAGCCTTAGGTTTATTGTGAAACAGAGTACTTCCTTTCAAATATTTAAATATTTAAATTTTGAATTGAAGGAGGGAGTAGAAAGTGAGATTATTCTCTTCTCCCAGATGAGAATCATAAGAAAGCAGTGAGTTATAGTGACATGTTCACTCTCGCCTCTTTTCTAGGGCACAATGAATATTTGATGAGTCTACAAAGATGGATATAGCTTCTACAAGAGCAACTGAGAAGAACCTTCTCCTTTCCACCCCAAGGTAGCATCAGCTCCAGTGGCTGGGGAGTGGAAAATGTGGGTTCAAACACCTTACAGCACAGGAATGATTCTATTCTACTTGCACTTTTTTTGCATAAATACATAAATCCAGCTATGGAAGAGAGCCACTGCTGAGGCCATACTGTGTGAGAAGGACTGACAGAATAGCCTCACACCAAGGTGAAGTTGGGTGGTTTGATATCAGTGAGCAGGGGACTCCCCACAGGCTAGAAATGTGATCTACATCTTATCAGTTTCTGTTGGCTGACATGTGCCATCTGCGTAGCGTGCTGGCTTTGGGGGAATCACACGCCTAGAGCTTGCATTTTTGCATGCATTGCTTCGCTATGTAACTCAGGGCTGAGGTATCCAGACAGTTGGGTCCTTTAATAGCAAGTTAAATCTTCCTCGTGAGCCTAGCTCTGAATTTCACATTTTCAGTCTCCACTGTCAATGGCTGTATTTCACGAAGGAAAGACATCGTTGAATCGTTGCTATTTTATACTGTTGCTGAGATGTCAAGGGTTCTGGCCATCTTCCAGAGGTGAGTGTTAGCTCAGTGGGTCAGTTGCCAAGAAAACCCTGCTTCTAGTACGTACAGGTTTTACTCTTGTGATTCATGGTGTCATTATTTCAAAGGATGTAGCCGTCACGAGAGATTGTGGCCAGACTTGCACTGCCTTTCAGGTAACCTGAACCCAGGGAGCTGAAATCTTGAATGTGAGCTGGTATTTATAATCTAGTCAAAGAAGACTTGTGCACCAATTAACTTCTCAGGTGAGCCATCTCAGTAGATGTTATATGTAACTGAATGGCTAACTGGTCGAAGCCATTCAAGCTGGTGGTTTCATGGTTATGTATAGAAGGCTTTTCTCAACAGTCACAAAATGATGTGGCCACAAAAAGATCACAAGTTCACATTGGAGAGGACTGTATGCAATCACGCACATTAAAGGAACTCTTTCCTAGCCATGACTCTTTGAGTATTCAGACACAGAGCTAGACATTTTCAGTGTTTATTCAGCTTTTCAGGAGAAGAGGAGACAAACAGGTCCTTGTCAAATTGAAAAAAAAATATTGAAGGAAAAGAAAGACTGTCTTGCATTTAGAAAATAAGCTTCAACAGTGTTTCAGCTCTTCAGAACTAACCTGAAAGCAAGTGATTTAGTTCCATATGAAAATATCATATGAAAGAGAAGAATATTATCTTTAGTTGGTCCTCCACCATGCCATTTCTGACTCCTTCCCAGAGTCTGAGAAACAGTCAGCATCAGCAGGGTGAATCATCTGTGCTGTGTACCGCCCTGTTTGGCAAACTGCAAACAGCCATCTCCTGGGACTCTGCTCCAGTTTGCACGTTTGTCCCTACTGGAGGCCCTAGCTAAAATAAGGAACACCACATCTGCAACGTACATCTATTCTGCTTCCTGACAAAATAAGAGTAGATGAATATAAAATAGTCTTTGAGGGCTGGAAGGCAGGATGTTTGGGGAATGAGGATATCTGAAGAAGAATCTTCTAAACTGTCTGAAGGCTGGTGAAGAGCATGAGACAGAAGTGTGGTCATCAGAGGAATTTATGTGGAAACTTGCTGGACTCCTTGCAGCAAACACAGAAGGGTTTATATATTTGGAGTCAAAGGTTAAATCAAGGGTGAACCCGCTGTAGTGGAGTTTATCCCTCAATTCTAATTTGGGTAGTTTGCTCAGTTCTCACAGATGCCAAATAAGAAAATCTGTCCACACTTCGTTTTCTATCGCTCAGTTGTTTGCAGAGTCACTAACTGTTCATTGTTTCTTTCTTAAGGATATTGAATTTACCCCAGCCCTAGAAGCTGACATTCTAGGAATTTTAGAGTATGAAATATGCCATCTACTAAGTGAAGTAACTGTAGTGTGAAAAAAATGTCATGTTTTCTAAGAGGCTGTTGAGCAGTGTGTGGCTCAATCTGGCAGAGAGCTGAATGATTGCATTTTCCATTGATGTCAGCTCTCAGGACATCATCTTATAAATGGAAAGCTGTCTGAAGAAGTATTGCAGACTGGCAGTGAGTGGGTAGATTGAAAATAGATTAAGAAATTAATGACATAAGGGAACACGTAGCCTGAAAGGATGATGTTTTTAATCTGTCTTGATACTTTGCTATGTATTCAGAGCCACTCTACTAAGTGTATTGGGTGCTTTTGAAATGTTTATAACCAAAAAGCTCTGCTACATGAATCCTACAACTCAGAATTATTTTAGTTGTTCTGATAGGCAGGTAATTTTAAGGTTCTATTTGTCTTTAAGTGTCCTAATAAAGGGATAATCAGTGCAAGCACATTTCTAGTCACTCTTCTGTGACTTTCTGAGATTACCTGATCTAGAGAGATGGAATGACATTAATCCTGTTGCTTCCAAGGGTGTCTCATTGGATCGGTCTGTTCCCTTCTTGACAGGCTGCTTTCTATGTATTATCCCCTATAATAGAACACACTGGACTTTGAGTTGCCAACTCTATCTAAATACATGAAATCTCTGTTATCTGGAATATGTTCATTCACTAAGTGGAACTCACCTTGAAATGGTCTGAATGTCCTTGATTCCCTCAAATATGCATTTGATTCCCTAATTCAGTGATTATTGCTTGTAATAACATCAAAGGAAATACATGAGAAGATGAAGTGTTAATGATAGCTCAGAAGGGGAGGTTTCCAGCAGCAGTTTGATCAAAGCACTCGAAGTCAGTTCCCATTTAAGACCAGAAATGAATTGCAGTGCTCTTTTTAGCTATTCCAGCTTGTGACTCACTGTGCAAAGCCATGTTAGCTCTAAGATAGCTTTCTGTTTCACCCAGCAATAGACCTAGCCCAGGAACTAAAAAGCAGCAGGATGCAGGGAACCAGCAGCTATAAAACATCTCACAATTTATGGAACTTTTAACAATAATAAACTGAAGCACCAAAAAGGCAAAAGTTTCACGTTTGTCTTTTTTTGTCTTCTGTTTTTCCTTCATTTCTTTTCCAAATGAAATTTCCTGCAGAAAATGTAGCCATTTTTCAGTTTGTTGTAGGTTGACAAAAATGTGCTGACTTACTCACTGCTTTGCCCTAGTACTCATTTTCTTTCATTCTGTAGAGGGCTGAGATCTTTTGTTCCCCCAAAGAAAGGATTCTGGATCAACTGGGATGAGATGTTCTCATGGAAATATTCCAATCTACAGTTGTTATGTGATATGTCCTTACATGTTCTCAGAACTCACTAAATCGTATGATACTCCATTCTCCTGTGAAAAAGCCAGCCTATAATCGTCCCTTCCCCCGTTTCGTGGGAGACTTCAAGGAGTCAGTTGAGATACATGCAAAGGGTGTGGGCAATTTAGGTCACATACAGGGATGAGGTAAGATGGTTTGTAATTTATGCATTGCTGATTGGGGGTAAATTATGCTGGATGGCTAGATCCTGTGAGTTTTTGGTAGTCACTGTCTTGAACAAAATCCAGCTACTTCGTGGCAGCGTCTAGAGAAAAGCAGCCACGGTCTTCCTGGTCTCTTTCCTCTGCCAACAGCTGTACGTGTGCTGGTACGCCCTTGAAATAAAAAAGTTTTCAGATTCTCTGAAACCCTTTGGCTTTATGTCAGAGCAGGAGGGAAAAGAGGGCAGCTGCACATCTGAGCGTATCTCATCTCTCCCGCGAGGAGCTGCCTCCAAGGGCTTCCCATTCCTGGAAATGTATGCGTTTAACTAACCTCTGACACTTTCACCTGCAAAACTTACCTCTTGTGTGTGATTAACAGAAATCCCCCATGTCATTCTTCCCCAAATTTCAAACCTTAGGGATCTTTTGCCCCACAGGAGCCAGATGGGGAGGTAATTGTCTTTATCCATTGCAATGTCAGTGTAACTGCTTTCTTTACCTCTGCGTACTGTGAGGGTGAAAGGAGAATGCCCGAGCCATAAAGACTTAGTTTGTCCTTCTGAATTCCTCAAGAAGGGAAGCTAGCCTTGTAATCAAGCTTTACCAATTATATGCTTTCATCGTTGCACCATTTCACTGCTTAAAAAAGTGGCAATTATGTCTACATTTTGGGGGAAAATGCATAATTCAAAGTCAAGAACACATAGATTGAAGATAAATCAAGATTCAGGTGGCCTAATCTAAACATTTCTTTAAGAAATATTCTTTGACTATGATTTTAGTCATGTGGGTAGTTTACACAGTATATGATACAGAATGTAGCTGATCACATTGATTACCACTAGACTCTTAAACTCCAGAGGATCTCTGTCACTGGATTTACAATGAAAAAAAATTCAACAAGAAAACTTTTCCAGGAGAATGTTATACAGAGATCTCATGAGAGACTATCAAATCCAGCCGAACAACCTCACACTGTCAATACACTTTGGCCTAAAAATTATTATCCAGACTGCACAGAGGACATCTTAACTAGGGAAACTCATTTTAATGTTTTTGCACCATTAGATCCTGGCAGTTGCATTATAACAAGTCTTTTAATAAACCCTCTTATTAACTGCTTCATGCAGTTTGCGATAGTCCTCCAGTATATATTTACCTCATTTTATACCACCTGTCTTCTAAGATTCGTTTCTTCTGTGGGGGGAAAAAAAAAACAAAAACACAAACCAAACAAAAAAAAAATTATACAAATATGTTCAAAAATTGGTTTCTAATCTTTCTTCTTAAGTGCACTTCTATGTTCCACTGAATACAGACAGATATGATCAGAGTATTTTTGTTTGTTTGTTTGTAAAATGTCCATGGAGATACACACAGTGAATGTAACATGAAGGTGAGGCCACAATGGTGTTATTCTGGTGAGAGAATCAACTTGGGGTGCTAAGTGGGTATCAGGGAAAAAAATCTGATTAAAAGTAATTGTAAAAATTTCTTTTACAATGGAAATCTTTTTTCAATTTCTGCTGCAAAAGAAGTAGTAAATCTCTGGTATTGCTTTGTTGAAAAGCTGTTGCCATGAAACTATGCAGACCAAGAATAAAAAAAATATCTCTGGCTTGGCTTCATTCACAGAGCTATGCAAGAAAAAAAAATGTACAAGGCATGCTTTTACCCTGTATTGCCTGTGCCTGAGAGATGTTACAGCCCACACACAAAAGGGGCTTCTTAGAAATGTTCATAGAATCATAGAATGGTTTGAGTTGGAAGGGACCTCAAAAACCATCTAGTTCCAACCTCCCTGCCATGGGCAGGGACACCCTACACTAGACCAGGTTGCCCAAAGCCCCATTCAACCTGGTCCTTGGATACTTCCAGGGAGGGGGCATCCACAGCTTCTCTGGGCAACCTGTTCCAGTGCCTCACCACACTCACAGTGAAGAATGTCTTTCTAATGTCCAATTTAAATCCCCCCTCTTTTAGTTTTACCCAATTACCCCTTGTCCTGTCACTACACTCCCTGATAAACAGCTCCTCTCCAGCTTTCCTGTAGGCCCCTTCAGGTACTGCAAGGGCCGCAATTAGGTCTCCCTGGAGCCTTCTCTTCTCCAGGCTGAACAAGTCCAACTCTCTCAGCCTGTCCTCACAGGAGAGGTGCTCCAGCCCTCTGATGAGCTTTATGGCCATTCTCTGGACTTGCTCCAGCAGCTCCATGTCTTTCCTGTGCTGAAGACCCCAGAGCTGGACGCAGTACTCCAGGTGGGGTCTCACAAGAGCAGAGCAGAGGGGCAGAATTGCCTCCCTCGACCTGCTGGCCACACTTTTTGATGCAGTCCTCCAGTCCTGCTCAAAAGGAGCAAACAGGTGGTAGAGTGCAATTATCCTCATTTTTCCAGGGCCGGGCTAAAGTACCTACTATACACTGGCAGGAGCTGGCCTGGAGAAAAACTCTCCCCTCAGCTCAGTAATACTAGGAATTGGGTAAGCTCTTGTCTGTAACCCTGTCCATAAGTTCCCTGAGATGAGCAGAATGAGGCTTAAATCCAGCTGGGTTCAGGAGTAACAGATTTGAAGAGGTCAGTGTTAATCTGGTACTGCAGCATGGAAGGGGCATTGTGCAAGCAATAGAGAAGGAGCCTGATATTGGGTAAGCAGCTCAACAGGGAGGGATGAAGATGGGTCTGCACAGGCTGGAGAGTGAATGTACTCCAAGGTAGATATTCTTACTCTGCACCTGGTGCCCTTGCTTTATCCTGTTGGGAAATCCACCAGCTTCCTACAGGTTAGGCATAGCCTGCAGGTTAGTTTCCTATACCACTTTGAAGGCAAACTACTTATGCTTTCCGGGTGTTAAAAACATGTTCTGGCTGTTCAGATAGAGTGGGAGAGTTCATTTGTTTAGACACTATGCCTTGAGGTTGTTCACACGGGGGTGGAGGGTTACTGGAGCAGACAGACAACATGCAAATTCACCTTCTCTGTCACTTCTCAGTGAACTACCTCTAGAGTTCCTCAATGAAACTGATAATCAAAGTGGAAAGTTGGGGTAAATTGACTTTATTGGGTCTTTTACTGAAAAACGAACCTTTGCTTTTGTCTCAAATCTTTATTAATTGCTCATCCTAAACATATGTGCATCTCTCAGGGATACTGGTTCCACTTCCCCATATCAGACTGTGAACTTTCTTTAACCCAGCCCTTCCCATTCACAAAAACAACTCTTTGACCTGAGTTATAAAGCAGTTGACCTTTCCACCTCCACATCCCTCATCCATATGCAATTCTTCCAAGATATCTACATGACACAGACCATCTTTATGGGTGAATAGAAAGAGCAGTTAGACTTAACTACCTAACAACAACGCCTAAGTTTGAAAAGCCCTCGGCAACTGAAAAGTATTTTAGTGTGTAAAAAATGCAGCATTGCTGGGCATCTCCGCCTCTTAAAGTGACTAAGCTGACTGTGTGCACACAGGGAACTGGGATGGTAGGCAGCCATCCTCGTCTTTGGTCAGGTGAAAAGTTTGGGGTGAAGACACTTACAGGACTCCTCCTGAAGAAGCAAGCTTAAAAAACCAAAGTACACAAAGCATCCCACTCCCTCTGCACTTGTGTAATGTAAACTTTGTCCCGTGGTACAATAACGAAACCCAGGAGACCATTTAGCTTCCTTACAGTTTCCCTAGAAGGAGATCTATGGACACAATGCAATCTTGTGCAATCTGAGCAAGAGTCACATATCGCAGTTTTATGTAGCGTCAGGCTTAATGGACCTCTAGCACTGTCTGCTGTTTTTAGAAAGGGCTTCTTTCCTTCACTGCCATAACCCTTAGATAAACATTTACTTCTAAAAAAAGCATCTCAAAATGGCTGGTGTGTGAGTACAATGCACTTGCTTTGTACAGACATAAATAACACCAAAGGTACAAAAGAAGGGAAGAAGCTACTTTTAAATACCTTTTATTCTGAGTGATATCAAGTGTGCTGCTACCAGCTGCCATACAGCATGCAGGTTCCCTATGATACATCCCAGGGCTCTCTTACACAGAAAAAATTACAGCATGAAATAGGCCAGAAAATACCATTAATTCTCCTTTGGCATCTGATATTTGGTGCCACCATATGTTGATCCCACATGCTGAGACTTGTTTCCTCCCTCTAATATTTTTCCCCCACTGCTGCTGTTGTAGAAGACAAGAGATCTTAGAGCAGTGGCTGCTTGCATTTGTTCTGCCAGGCTCTATTTGCTGCAATGGCATCATTATACATCTCATTAAATAGTCAAGGTCAAACCAGCAACTAAGATATCGTGTATGTGGTTCTCTGTGGGTGGCTAAACAAATGAAGATTTCAATAAATATTTGATGCTTTTTGAGAGCTGAGAAGTAGCTTGCTTTGTTCTTACAGAAGGTCCTAAGCTAGCACCAATTTTTAAGGAAGCAACCAGCCCATAAGATACGTTGAAAGGCAATTTTCTTGAATCTTAATGCTATAACATTTGCAGACCTTCATTTAATGACAATGTTTTTATTCATGTGATTTGTAGTTCCTGATTCATGAAGTGATCTTAGAGGAGCGTTCCTCTTTCTCTGCCCCCCCCCCCATTTTCCTCACATGCTCTTGCATGGCTGAGCATCAGCTCCTATTAGAGCTCATATCATTAATGAGTAATACCTGTAGAGTGGCAGACCTTTCTCCAACTAAAATCCCTGCAAAGACATGTTATGACATCCCCTTTCTGGCCTCAAGGGCCCCAGGAAGAGCAATCAGTTATTTGGGAAACCTCAAATGAGGGAATTATCTGACAGCAGAGACCTGGCAAAGTCATCTCTTGGCCACCCAGTCATGGATTTTTCTTTCAGTGGGAGCCACTGTAGCCACGCTCAGGGGGTGATGCCTGGAGTCTTGCCATATATTAAGGTCTCTGGTTGTTATGTTTCCCAGAGGGAGTCATTGTTGGGTGACAAAATCTGTAGCCATTTGGGACTGTGTGGATGTAGGTGTTGAATCAACCATGTGTCAAAAGAGTGAAATGGCAGTATAGTCATCTGTTTTTGTTGGGGATTTGGGTTTTTTTTGGGGGGAGGGGAGGTTGTTGTTGTTTGGGGTTGGTTTTTTTGGGGGAGGGGGGTGGCATTCCCCCATCCTCCCTCAGAATGCTTTGCCCAGTCTTATAGATCAGATCTCATAGGTCAGTGAGTTTTGACCATGTCAAAATATAGTTCTGGTCCAGGATTCAGACTGGAGATTAGCTTAGTTTCTATTGTGTGATCAGTTATGAAGCAGGGCTCTCTGACATCTTCTTCTGTTCTGCCTGATAGTCAGTGGCAAGAGATGGCCCATACTGTGTGCATGAGAAGATCAGATAGAATCAGACTCCAGAAAGCACCTGGTCTCTAGTCCCCAAAGATAATGGTTGTAGAGGGTCTGTTCACTGGCAGATTACCTCACGATAGATGACTTAGCTGTCTTTAGGATGCAAATGTTCCAAATTTCAAAACAGGACAAAAGATGCTAATTTGATTGAGTGTGGGGTTGACCTGTGTAGACAGACTGCCTAAAGCAGATAATAGGCTTTCCAAGGTCCCTACAAAGAATAAATAAAACTTCAGCCCAGGACCCCAAAAGTGTAAATCATGGTGTAATACATATGACAAGATATATGACAAGATTACAAAACATCTGAAGCATATCCATATGAATGCCCAATATATTAGAAATTTAAAAACAAATGTAATGAGTGACACTAGAAAAACGTAATAGTTATGTAATGGCCATTCTGTCTGTTTGAGCTGAAATCTGTAGCATTGTACCTTTCATTCCATGATTATTCCATTTCTAGAAGCAGACGCTTCTTTGCTGATTTACATAAGACTTGCAATTATATGGTAAGCTGCTGCAGGCAGCATGGGCACATACATCTTCTTTTATGTGCTAAGTCAAAGAAGAAAAGTTGCATTGACAGTATCATGAAACATAAGTATCCCGTAATTGTCAGTTTTGGTAAATGACTATAATACTACGAGCGTTATTCTCTTGACAGTTGCAATAGCAGCTCTGTTCCGTTCTGAACGTGAGTACCACCCCTGCCATTAAAACACTGCAGTTCTCTCTCACTTCTGCGGCTGGCAGTTTTCTGTTCCAGTGAATCACGGCGTTACTGTCTCAGTCCCCATTCTGACACATCCTGTACTGGCTGCAGAAAGTATTGTGTGTCTGAAACTCCATCTGCTAAAACCAAGCTGAAATATTAGCATAATCAAACTAATAAGCACTTCCAGAACACTGTCATGGATATATGCATCTCAGTAAATTCACTGTAAGAACCTGAGTAATATTTTTGTTTATAACCAAACTAAAATGGCCTCAAACGTTCTATAGTCATTCATTTTGTCCATATGAAAATCTGCTTTGTTTGAAGCATCTGATGGACATCCTTTTTCTCTTGGTCTGAAAACAGGTGGAAACATTATGATCATTACAGAGCTGATTGCCTGGACTGATAAAAAACCCCATACATTTAGGCGCTATGGAATAGTCTATGGTTTGCAGTTTTACTTGCAAAAAAAATGACAGAGAAAAAACCCTATAAGTTTACCATACTAATACAGTTTGCTACTGTGAGTAAAGTTGCTCTACCTTGAGATACTGTTAGTCAGGTCTCAGCCTGACAGTTCTGGTTTCTAGAGCTACTAGTTTTAAGAATCATTCTCATCACTGTTGCATATGAAAGATAAATAGAAGTGCAGGCAGATACAGGCTGATTTACCTTGAATTATTTGGGTTTGGTTTTCTTTTTTGG
>VWZZ01003992.1:198412-220819 GCA_013399095.1 Psophia crepitans
TTTTTCTTTTCTATTTTTTTCTTTTTTTTTTTTTTTTTTTTTTTTTTTTTTTTTTTTTTTGGAAAGGGCACTCCATTTGCACTGTTTTTCCCTGCTTAGGTGCACTGGAGGAGGCCCAGCTGTGGACCAGAGTGGAAAACAAGGTCCCATCACTCCTTACAGTCTGCTATTTCCTCTTGATATATGGGGTGGCACATGATAAGCAAAGAGTATCCGTCATTGCTCACGGGTTCCACTTCTGGCACTGATGAAACCCGCAGGTGGAGTCCTCCCACCTTACTGGAATGAATTGAACCTTTGGACCTGACCTTTGGGCTGGTGGATCAGCATCCAGAAGAGAAAGCCTAGCTCTGCTTTCTGTGAAACCTGTTAGCCTTGACACATGGGTTGTGCCTCTCAGAGACACCCTTTGTGTAGCAGGGCAGACAGATTTCTGCCTGTGTTATCCCTGGTCCAAGGCACCCAAGTGCTACACAAACTCTTTTTCCGTGTTTGATCTTGGGGCTTCCCAGACAGGAGAAGGTAACAAAGCTGGTGACAGGGCTGGAAGGCATGTTGTACGAGGAGCAGCTAAGGACTTTGGGCTTGTCTAGTTTGGGGAAAAGGAGACTGAGGGGCAACTTCATTGCTCTCTACACCTTCCTGAGGAGGGAAGCAGAGAAGGAGGTGCTGAGCTCTTCTCCCTGGTATTCAGTGATAGGACTTGTGGGAATGGTTCAAAGCTGCACATTAGGAAGCATTTCTTTACCGAGAGTGTGGTCAAACACTGGAACCGGCTTCCTAGAGAGGTGGACAATGCCCTGAGCCTGTCAGTGTTTGAGAAGCATTTGGACAATGCCCTTAACAATACGTTTTAACTTTTGGTCAGCCCTGAATTGGTCAGGCAGTTGGACTAGATGATTGACATAGGTCCCTCCAAATGAAATAATCTATTCCATTCTAGTACTTTGCAGCAAATTTTCCAGGTCCTTGAATACCAAGTGATTTTACAAGACTCATTAAAACTTACCCTCAAGAAAAATATGTAGTTAATGTCCACCTGTCTGCTCTAATAATGTATTTATAGCATATTGTGTCAGTGCGTTTCTCTTCTGTTTCAAAGTGTGAGTTCAAAAGAGCAGTGACTGCCTCGCCACACATACATAGAATCATAGAATCATTAAGGTTGGAAGAGACCTCAAGGTTCAGCTAGTCCAACCGTCCCCCCCCCACCTATTGCCCACCAAACCATACAACATCTCATACCATGCAAGATTATAAAAACAGGGGTGATATATTATTGCCTTTTTCAAAATGTCCTGAGGATATCTTTTTATCATTTAACATGCTGTAGTGGATTGACATCCCCACGGGACAAAACTGTCTCTCTTCTGGATTTAAGAGCAACATAGCTACGTGATGTCAGCACTGAGCCCTTCTGACAATCTGGGTCCATCAGCTCAGGCAACATCGCTGCACTGCTTAAGTGAGCATCCTGAAGAGTTCGATGTTGGATGAAGATGAGAGCCTGGAGAATCACTACACTCTAATCCACTTTGGCATGAGGACGTACCAGAAACAGCTTTGGTTTATGACTTGGATAAAAAAGCAGCGAGACTTGTGGTCTAAAATAGCCTGGGATTCCTTAAAAGTTTTTTCATCATACTTCTGACTGTTTGGTGTGGAGCCATGATGGCTTTGAACATGTGACCGTTTCACTCATACCTTTAGGAAGTTGGTGGCTGGGGAGTTTCACTACTTGAGTGAACCATCGATGGCAGCACAGCCCTTTACCATCATACTGAAAGAGGAAGGTGGAGAGCAGTGGGGCGTCCCGTTGCCACATAGACTTAAAATATATCAAGCACTCAGTGTAAGCAACTCACTAGGTGCTACGTGACTGTATGTGATGCTGTGGTTTGGAAAAGGAAGTGGCTGGCTGACATTAGAGGGTCTATGGGAATTTTCCAATAAAGCCACTGCCTGTACTTTCATCACTGCTTGTTTCCATGATGTTAGATTTGACAAAGCTGTTTCTTGCAGGGCTTTTCTTTGAAGACTTAGATAATCCTAAAGCTGTCATGTAGTGAGTGATACTCTTCTACAAACTATCTGGACTTCTATAAATATTGCTGACTCCATGCAGGGCATTATTATCCAATCTCCCTGGGAACATCTCTAATCACAGTCTACCCGCCCATGTCAATCTAGGACACATCCAACTCTTAGAAATAGCAGTGGAATCATAAAATGTTCTAACACACGGAGCTGGCAGACAAGCGCGAGACAAGATCACAAACTGTGCAAAATGAACAGTTTGCAAGTGAACGTGCTTCTCTCTTTCCCCCATCAAAGTGCTGGCTGAGTATCGTACGATGACTCCACATTAACACACTAGCCACCTTTTTTTCTTTTTTCCTTCTAAATAAATTTCCCTTTAATCAGAGCCTGGATTGCCTACTTGACAGTAACAAACTGGCCTGCAAAGGGCAAAACATCAACTTCTGTTCTATGACCAGAGTGGTCTCTTTTTTTTCATTATGAATTCATAAATAATTTTCCAGTTGAAATAGGTCTGAGTGTGATGATAGAATGGCTGTTGTTTTAAGACACCGTGTATATGACTTACGAACACCAGCTTGCACTCTCTGGCTGAATATAAAATTACTTCATACTCACCAAAGGCAAACGTATGGCTCTGGCAACATTCCAGCTAAATAAGCTCATGTAAACAAGATGATAAACATATGGCTGCTGCTGGCTGCCTTTGCTGTTACTTATTATTTATGGAGCAAACTTGAAGTCCGATGGAGTATGCAATACAAAACGTTTTATTGCAGCAGTGGTCAGAACTTCACACGTGTTTCTAGGTTCCTACCCTAGCCATCAGGCAGAAGTTCACATGCTCTGTCACATACCAACTTGGATACTATTTAAGCTGTACAGGTAGCAATGAGATTACCACTTCTCACAAAGTCTTATTACCTAGTAGTCAGGGTATCATAGCTGTCAAAACATGGGTTTAAAATCTGAAAATCTGGGGCTGTCAGATTTTATTTTTTTTTTTAATTTCAGGAGTGCCATAACATGTAGTCATTATGCAAAGAGTAGAGTTGCCACATTTGAGAACAAGTTCTGGCGTACATGCACATTTCCAGGAAAAAGTTTAGTGTTTGTGACTGCTAACAAACACTTTGCTTCAGCTTCAGCAAAAGCATACTACCTGCTGAAATAGATGGGTCATAAACCTGTTAAGCCTCCATGCCTGGAGGCACTCAAATGCCATCCGGGCATGGTCCTGAGCAACCTGCTCTAGGTGGCCCTGCTTGAACAGAAGGATTAGACCAGACGACCTCCGGAGATCCCTTCCAACCCAAGCCATCCCATGATTTTCTGTTTCCTCTTAGCTTGCTTCAGCAGGTTTAAGCCACGATCTATTGAATCTGTAATTCTGATTTTAGAGGTGTAACGTCCCACAAGTTTTCTTTTTTACTCTTTCAATTCCCTCCTTCATCCCACTGGGGGGGGGAATGAGCAAGTGGCTGGATGGTGCTTAGCTGCTGGCTGGAGTTAAACCACCGCAAGGACACACCTACAACAGTCCGGCCTACAGGTGACAGGAGTCAGAAAAGCATCCAAAGCCCTCAACATGAAGAACCTGAACTAGTCAGCATAGGTGTAGGAAGAAACAAGTACCTTCATCGCTCCATTCAGAAAAGCTGAACTTAGTACATATGACCTGTGGCAAAGGAACATTTTGTTTTCCTGTTCTGGTATTGCGGGTTTTTTTGATGGGGGAGGGGCGTGTTTTAAATGGGGAAGCTTTTCAAAGGAGGACATTTGACAGTGTTTCCTAAAGATATTTGTATGTGCTATGAGAAGGCTTAATTGCCATCTCACACTTTCTAAGATCCCAGGACTTTCAAAACTGAGCCTGCCCAACTGGTACCTAATAAATTACAGAGTGATCACTGATGGGGTAGGAAGCTTTAAAAACTAGGACCAGAATCCAATGAGATGAGAGATTTGAAGATGGCCTTTCTCACAACAGCCAGGAGCCTGAGAAGGAAGGCAGTCCCTTATGGTATTGTTTGGATTTTTATTTAGGTGTCTATTGCGTACATGTTCATGAAAACACAAGAAATCAGCTAGTAAGGATCCAGCAGTGGAAGCTATTCTCTGCTCAGCAACATTTCTGTTGAAATCATTCATATGATATAATACTGTGACACTAAAACCCACACACTTGGGAAGAGTCTTGAAAGATTTGGTCTAGCTGAAGAAACGGATTGAATAGATGTTCTGCATAAAGATGAGGCACCTTGCCTTTGGGCAACATTTAAGCAATGGGTTTGGAGAAGCCAAACCCGTTATGGTTTCGTTCAAAATTCTTGTGATAGGATCATTATTATGCAGCCAGCTTTTATGATAATTTGTAGTGATTGCTCAAAAATAACACTTCCTTCTGCTGTCTATTAGGAAGCTACTTACAGAAAATTTCCTAACATATCCATATGAAATTTAACAAGAGCAAGTCTGGGGTCCTGCACCTAGGGAAGAACAACCCCAAGCACCAGTATAGGTTAGGGGTTGACCTGCTGGGAAGCAGCACTGTGGAGAAGGACCTGGGAGTACTGGCAGATGACAAGCTCTCCATAAGCCAGCAGTGTGCCCTCATAGCCATGAAGGCCAATGGTACCCTAGGGTGCAGAGAATGTGGCCAGCAGGTCAAGGGAGGTTATTCTCCCCCTCTACTCTGCCCTGGTGAGGCCACAGCCAGAGTATTGTGTCCAGTTCTGGGTTCCCCAGTTCAAGACAGACAGGGAACTACTGGAGAGTGTCCAGCTGAGGGCTACCAGGATGATCAGAGGACTTGAACATCTTCCATATAAGGAAAGATCAAGAGAGCTGGCTCTGTTTAGCCTGGAGAAGACAGAGGGGATCTCATCAATGCTTATAAAAACCTGAAGGGTGGGTGTCTAGAGGAAGGGGCCAGACTCTTCTCAGTGGTGCCTGGTGACAGAATGAGGGGCAACAGGCACAAACTGGAACACAGGAAGTTCCATCTCCATATGAGAAAAAACTTCTCTACTGTGAGTGTGACAGAGCACTGGAACAGGCTGCCCAGGGAGGTTGTGGAGTCTCCTTCTCTGGAGATATTCAAGACCCATCTGTAGGGAATCCCATGCAATGTGCTCTATGTGACCCTGCTCTAGCAGGGGAGTTGGACTTGATCTCCAGAGGTCCCTTCCAACCCCTACCAATCTGTGAATCCATATAGATTTACATTAATCTTCAGTGTCATTGAAACCAATTCCCAATATACTGTATAATCATGTTTAATATGCAATGATGCAAACAGATTAGTGACTCCTTTCCTGAATTAAAACAGCATGGAAGCAAAAATATAAGTATAGATTTATTAGAGAAGTTATCT
The DNA here is from genome assembly GCA_013399095.1 of Psophia crepitans. Lineage (NCBI taxonomy): Eukaryota > Metazoa > Chordata > Aves > Gruiformes > Psophiidae > Psophia > Psophia crepitans. The sequence continues at coordinate 203,829 of VWZZ01003992.1, forward strand.
AAAATACAATATTATTTTCCTCTTTAAATTAGAGCATATATTATTTCAATGAAAAGATATTTTGTATTACTTCTACGGTAATAACAACTTCAAAAGATAATACTTAATTTAGGACATTTTTAATTAAAAAATCCAACACTACCATTAAGACATAATCAAGGTTGTTGATAGCATGAGTAAAAGTGTAAAACAGTCTTAGAAATATTTACGTCAGTTTCTTAAAATCTAAAGAAGTCTAATGCTCAATATTCATTTTGCTTTACTTTCTCAAAATACTTTTTTTTTTCCTAAATCATACCTATATTCTGTATTCCTGTGCTTTTCACAAAGCTTCAAGTTATCATTAGTTATGTGTACTATCACACCTGTGGATGAGGTTTCTTAAAATGGCTTATTTCACTATCATCATATCCTCTCCCAACATACTGCTATACCCAAGTGTCAGCCGCAGAAACAGTCACCAAAACACACATAGCCACCACCCCCCCATGCTTCCCTCAACCCCACACCTTAAGAGCCTTTTCCTATTTGGCCAAGAGCCTTTCATATTCCATTAGCTGGCATTTCAGATGCAGAGCGAAAGAAAGAATGGATCTGGGAGACAAGATGTTGCCAGGGCACACATGGCAAAGGTTTGACTTGTGCTTAGCAAACGGGGCTCCTCACAAACACAGCAATTTCTAACACACTCAGCGCTGAGGTTACTGGAAGGAAGCTCTGACTTCTCTGTTCTTCAACGGCTGACATGGGCGCCAGTTGTCCACCATATGGCACACAGGCTCATTCTCAGCACTGAAGCAAAGGCCACGGAGTTTGCACATCTGTGGAAAAAGGCACAAAGATCCTCAAATGCATACTCATTCCAGCAGGACTACTTGAATTACACACCTTAGGCCTGAGCCAGAGGTCCAGCTCAAAGTTTCACCAGCACTTATGGTCTAGAGATGGCATCACTGTTCACATGTCTCTGCACTTCATCCACACCATTTCCTGTCCCTGGCAGAGGCTTTCCGGTCCACAAAATACCCTAGCAAGAAGAACTAAAAGCACAGAAAACAGACCTAGGCACACATTTTCAAAATTCTGTGGACAATGAGATGTTTGTCCTTGATTCAGATCTGAATCGAATACTCGGCTTTATGGCTTCTCATTTTGATCAGCTTTGGAATGAAAAGGAAATACCACACACACTGTTTTGATCTCAAATCCATCTCTGAAGTGTCGATGATAATATGGAGGGGTTTGTGTAGGAGAAACAAGTGGTGTCTTTTACCACTTGTAGGTGGTTAAAGTAGGTGCAGTAGGAAAAACAACTCTATTTTGGTGAATATGCTGCTTCCCTACAATAAAACAGTATTTGCAAGCCTTGGATTATCAATAGCGATACCAATACAATCCTAGAATGGTTTGGGTTGGAAGAGACCACAAGGATCATCTAGTTCCAATCCTGCTGCCATGGGCAGGGACATCTGACACTAGACCAGGTTGCCCAAAGCTCCATCCAGCCTGGCTTTGAATACTTAGAACAAGCAAACAGGGTCAACTTTAATGCTCCCTTGCAGTTTATTAATGGTAATAATTGCTATAATTATTACTTTCAATAGTTCTTCCTTGTCATTTATTTTATCTTTTATTATACAAAGTCCCACATCAGCTTGGTCGCACTTTTTTCACATCAGCTGATTAAAACCCCTAGAATTGTGTATATCGTTGACATGTCTGCCATCAATAAAAGGCATTTAAGAGTTTGAAGGGTAAACTAAAGCCCTTCAGGACCAGTTTATATTTATAGGCTCTAGATTCTGTTTCTATCTCCCAAGCACACAGATGCAAACCCCAGGATGGAATCTTGCCTTTATGTAATTTCATTAATGGGTGGTGCAGAAACCTAAGGCCAGGAGTGATTTAATTGGCACGAGCTCTTCCCTTCTAGGAAGGCTATCCTCCTCGAGCTGCTCAACAGAAGAAAGGATTTTTTCAGGCAGCAGACTTTTGGAATCTGCAAGTTTTCTCTCTTCTAAACAAGGCAGTTTTGTTAGGATTGCCACTATTCAGCGTGGGATTTCCCAGTCTGTTCTGTGCTGAACAGACCTTGTAAAATGAACTCTGTGTCCTGGAAATGCTGGAAAATCAACAAACCAACCGCAGTTCTACAGTGTGAGACTGCGGATGCAGAATACATGCTCTTCAAATGCTTGGTGAGCCCAGTATTTTCAGGGAAAGCATACCCAGATAGAGATTTGTGTACGTGCAAACCTGCTGATGCCCACAACACATACTAGGCTAACTCTGCATGTGCAAATGCTCCTTCCATGCATGCTACAAATTTCTGATTCTTACCACATGGCAGCTCTAATCATGTATCTGGAAAGTCTGATTAAATTTTTAACACACACACCCTCTACCAAATTTTCCCTAAACCATGTCCAAATGGGTAACAACCCTACATTTTACAGTAAACTACTTCCACACACAGAAGCAGAGTCCTACCAGAAGAGGATAACCACATCATATATATGTATTTTTGATATGTGATGCTAGCTAACACCCTGCAGAGCTCTGCAGTAACAAACTGCCATTTCAAAGATCACCAGGAGAGCTGAACAAAAGCAATCAATATGACTTCAGTATACATCTACTGGCACCACCCGTTGGAGACCTACCTGCTCGGAGCTGACAGTGATGGGCTCCTTCAGAATGTACCAGATCACACATTCCAGCAGCGGGGGGACGGTCAATGAGCCAGGGTATGTCCAGTAGTCTCTACACGCAGGAAGCAGTCCAGTGGGGTCAAAGTTTGTGAAGGAAGCTTGCTTCCCCTACAAGAAAAAAGTAGGCAGGCTAAAGGTCGGGGAGAGACAACATGCACATGGCTGGGCCTACAACAGTAAAATCTCCTACAGAGAGCTCCATATTTGGAGAAAGGTAGAAATGGATTTTGGCATGCAGCGCTGAGTGCCTCCTAGAGTACATGTGGGATTAAAGCCTTTCAGCAATATATTCCTTGTAAGACTTTCAAGACATTGTTTCTCATTTCAAATGATGAATTTATGTTCCTTGCTCCTAGAGATATGATTTGACACTGCTTGAAGGAACAATGAGATTTTTGGATACCAAATACCCTGATGGCAATAGAAGTAGAGAACCTGGGAGACCTGCTGAGGAGTCCATTGCAGTACACGGCAACATCCACGTACCTTAAAGGACGCCTGATGACAAAGATGACACTGTAGTCTCATTCTTTACCTTTCCTGCCCAGGTTTCTCGTTGGCACAGGCCTTTACCACTATGATGGTACCTAATTACTGAGTACTTCTAGTTTTTCCGTAACTTAGCTCATTAAGATCACAAACATGCTTCACACAATACTTAATACAGAAAGGCTTTTTCTCCCAAGATATATATCTTGTTCAAATTTCTTATCTCGTCTTCCTCTATAAATAGCCAAGAAAAGCATGCCCTCTTGGAGGAAGAAAATTTATCCCACAGACGCAGAGATGAGGGGAAGTGCCTTTTGCATTTGTGACCGCTGACTAGGAAGGGCGCCTAGAAGAGCAGTTTAAATTAGGATGAATCTTACCATGTAGGTTTAAATGCAGTTAAGAGACAGAGCAATGTAGTCAGAGATAATTTTGTATCTCCATTTCTTGTATTCCCTGCCCTCTACCACAACTTCCCTTGAATCTCTCTTACATTTAGTATAAAAGCATCAGTGCTGACAGCAGGAAGGTTTGTTTTACATTTATACATGCAGCAGGCTGGGAAGAAATAAAAAATCCCCTTTCTGAAGATAACACAACATAGTTATGGTTGGTGTGAATCAACACAGACAGCAAATATTACCTTGGTTTGAATAGAGTTCAAAGCATCCACAACTTTCTGTATTTCAGGCTTGGCACTTCCTACCTGTAACACGAAGCGTATGGAAAGAAAATCACCGTGCACTCTTATGACACCGTTAGTTTTCTGCTATGGTTCTCAAGGAAACATTTTACTGCACATTTCCCCAGCACCATTTCGTTACATAACAGGAGTATTACAGCAAAAGTGACTGGGACTGTGTGTAAAATCATGCCAGTTGACAGTCAGCACAAATGGGTCAGCCAAGGACACTGGACAGAATAAAATTAGTTCCATTTACAGTGTGTGGATTTATTTTTAGACTCTAGCTGTTCTTTTTTCATTGAAGTAACCCTCCTAATAAAATACAGTGAGGCCAGGAAAGAATGCACACTGCTGGGGGCACAGTTAGCTGCTCCAACTAGCTGGGAAGACAACTCAACTAAGACAAAATGCTCTGTATGTTTGACACTGACAGGAAAAGGAAATTAGATGTTATTTAGGCTGGACCTACTGCAGATTCATAGAACACAGCTTTCCGTTATGCACATCACCTTTCACCAGCAGGAGTTCTGGCATTGTCTCTGTCGTGACAAAGGCAAGTATGTGCTATAGGGCTGCCACCGTGATGGATGGCAGTCATACTCCACGGCTGGTGGACAATTTTTACATGTAGAGAAAGCCAAGAATTTGGAGCACCATCTAGCTCGCTATGGGTTTATGCAGTGTAACCTAATGCTGCCTTATTCTATATTTTAGGCTCTTAGGTCCCCCTGCAACATAATGAATATACTGGACTCATCCCAATAATAGAGAAGTTGTTTAACTAACCTTCATGAAGATGCCTACCACAGCCAAACCATCAGGATGCTTCACAGCTTCAGCAAATTTACCATATTTTACGTTCCAGTGAACAATATGGAGCTAGGAGCAAGAAAACAAGCAGCACTGTGAACATGATATTCCATCCACAATATTTTACAAATCAGGATTCAGGGAAGTAATTTATTAAACATTAAGAGCAGATGGTGTTTTACTGCTGAGATTTAAAAATTTTTGTGTACAGTTCAGATTTTGTTGAATCATTCATCTACTTTCATTTATGCAAAAAGATTTCTGTCGTGCATTTTATTTTACTTCTCACTCTTACTCCCAGACGAGTTTTAAATGCAAACTGTGGCTGTATCATTCTGCTTTTAATCTGGTGAAACTCCTGTTATCTTCAGCAGGAGCACGCAGCCTGCAAGATTTTGATGTAGCACGTTAATGCTATGTATATCCTGCAATTCTTATTCCGTTGAGGTGCATTTATGAAAGGGTTAAAACAGTCTGTCACAGCATCCAGAGGTAGATTTCTAAACAGACGACAAAGAAAGGGATGCAAGGCACTGAAGTCATTCCATTTCTGTAGTGAGACTGTAATACAGGGTCTTAAGCAGTTCAAGGGACATCTGGAGCCTCAAGGACATTACACAGAGTGCCTGCGTGGTCTCTCTTTGCTGCCTGCCCTCTTCACAGCTCCCCTTCCTTCTTTGCTACCAAAAGATGAAAAGATCTGCTCCAAAACTATTCTGTTTACCCAAATGTGTCTGACGCTAAGAATTGAAGCCAGGAAAAGGGGATGTGTGTGTACAGAGGTGCTGTGATTATAATTGGTGGAATATTAAAAAAATTTAAGAATACTCATTAGACAGAAAAGACTGGAGAAGATAGAGCATGCCTTACCTCTGCATCATACTGTACACCATCCACAGTGTGCTCCGACCCCTGGCCCTCACAGGATCCCCAGTGAATGTGAAACTGTGCCAGCCTGTAGACTCCATCCAGCGCTCCTCCTTGCAGCACTGCAAAGCAAAGACCCTCTGTCAGCATCTCCCCCAACCTTTGCACTTCAAACAGGAACGTCCACCTCGTCTTCCGAGTGAATCACAGTTCATTGCGCCGCATGCTGCCATGCTACGCCAGATCATCCTCAACGGTACGTTGCTGCAATAGGCCAAAATCAATAATAAACGTATAAAACCATAAGTGACTTTACAGTGAGTGTCTCATCAGCAATTTAACAGGCATGCTAATATTACAGGTGACGAGGAGAGAGCTAAGGATGTAACTTTTCTGTCACCAAATAAAAAAGGCCAAGAAGAGCCTTTGTAAGAGGCCCATATAGCGTTATTCCACAAAAGTGCATTTGAGGACCAAATCATCTTTCCCTTACTAATGTACTCTGGCCCTTCATTTTAGACACCTTATCCACTTAGGCCTTAATCCTGCAAATCCTGCAGTGGATTGGATTGAGTAAAATGGTTTTGGTTCCAAATTAAACCTAAACACCTGTGAGCCACAGGTTGCAGCAACGCAAGGCGCTAGGGGCAGTGCCAGGCACTGCAGAGCTGGGAATTCAAACCTCACATCCCTCCCATCCTTTACTCCTCAAGAGTGAGTTTAAAAATGGTGGGGAAAACAGCAATGCCTGCAGAGGCAGCCTTGGTTTTGATTTTTTGTTTAATATGGATTGGAAATGAGGCATTTACTTGTGCTCTCCACTACCTGGCATTACTCCCGCTGTAAGCGGAGTGCCCAGGCACACTTTCAATTACACAGGAGCGAGCTCCCCTGAGCTCCCTTACGTGCTTGTTAGCTTTAACCTTGTACTTAAAGGGTGACCAATCACCATTATGACATGCAGGATCAAGCCCTACTACTGCAAAATGCTCAAGGCACAGACAATGTCTCCTCCAGTGCAGCATAAAGCACAGAACAATAACAAATAGTTCTATTAAATAGAGCTATTTATCTAAGTTATTAGAGCACGGTTTCACATTGGTTTGTGGTTTGGTTTTGTTGGGTTTTTCACTAAGCATCTCAAATTCACAGTGGAATCGTTAAGTTGCTAATATTAAAAAATAAAAAACGTTTTAAAATGTAATTTGAAGTCTTATATATCTTAGAGATCAATTTACATATATACATAAATATATATAAATACACAATAAAGTGACAGAAGAGTGTTGACATCAGATATTACACATAAATGTGCTCTGTGTATGTGTCACAAACAAAATGGTTCTGTGGAGTGAAGATGCTTCCTCTCAAGTCTGCAATTAGTCTAGACACAATACGTGCATGTGTGGAAAATATACATCAAATGGAGATAGGAAAATGTCACACTTTGTTCAGGTTTGAGCAATTCTGATCATATGCAAGCATAGACAACAACAGCCGTGGGTATCTGGCAATGGGGTGAGAAGGATTTCACTAAAACACTGGAATGTGGAAATGAAAAATATAAGATAAATGTAAAACACATTAGTCTCCACTGGTGTGCCATACACATGCAAAATTTGGGTTCAGTGGACAAATTTAGTATTTGCCTGGAGCTCCTTTGATAAATATATTTAGAAGCCTCCCAACATGTATTTCTATTTGAAAAACGTGAATATATGTTTCACTGCAGTCTTTATAATTTCCAGTACTAAAGTCAACACTGAACAGCCAACAGACCAAGACTTGCCCTACCTATTTGCCTAGCTATGTGACACTAAGAACGGCTACTGAAAGTAATTAAATAGGAACATATCTTATTCTATTTTTATGTTTCTGCATGTGCCAGCTGCCAGGAAGCGTAACTGTTTCAAGCGCAGGACTACAAATCAGAATACTTCTTTACAGAATGGTGTATGTGCATTAGTTCCTTTCGAAAATGAAATAATTGTCTGCTATGCCTGTACAGATGCAAAATCATTTAATCCACACAATATCATGTTTCATTTAAAAACAATGCCATGGAATGGCAATGCTTCATTTTCAGATCCTTTGGCCAACACTCACTGCTTGTCGTGGGTACCATTCCTCAATCTCATAAAGCACTAGCACAGCACAGGTTAATCTGCCATTATTAATCAATGGAAAGCATGCTGAAAAGCAGAACCATGCAATCTTTTTAAATCTATTTGCAGTGTTATTTCTTTACACAAAGTTTGCTATAGATTCATAAAACTCAAAAGATGCAGAAAAATCTCTTTGCAGTTTTTGCTTACTTTTCTCATTCTGTGGTTCTCAAATCCAGCACTAGTTTATTTTGACTCACAGCAGAGCATTCAAAGAAAGTAATAATTAGATTAGTGTAAATGAATACAAATTCAGCAGGCTTAATTATAGAACAGCCCCTCTTGTTCTAGCCTACATTAAGCAGTTTTTTTAATACTTGTCAGCCTTTCCAAAGAAGTAAAATTTAAAATTAAATTCAAAAGCCGAAGTAGAAGTGTTAGACCTTCAATTTTTTCCAGCATAAACCTTTAAAACCACAAATAAATGCTAAAAGCTTTTGCAAAGTAGACATTCATTGAGAATCAGAGCAACTTTAACAGCGGGAGCTTCCCTATTCCATGTGACAGGAACATCAGTTCAGGCCACACTGACAATAGAAGTCCAATCTTTCCACCACTCTTCTTTTTAGGGATGGAGAAATACTGATCCATATTTGAACATCTAATTATTAGCTCCCTCCTTTCTGAAATCAGTATTAGTGTACGCCATCCTGGAAATACATATGTAGCAGTGTTCCTCTTTGCTGTATCGCACAGCTTCAGATGCAGGGTGAAGACGGCACCAGCCAACCTGGAAAACACATTCTTCCCTTACAGATTCGTCCTACTCAGCACAATCTATGTCAGTAACCTGGTCTCCATAGATGTGTAACAGCCCAAGAGGTGACAGCCTGAAAATGCAACTGGTTTTTCTATTTGACAGTTATTTTGAATGTTACAGTGAGCCGAATTTGGAGTTATTTTGCTTAGATTAAAAAATAGTAAACATTTTCAACCTTCTAATCTTTACTGGAAAGTTATACTAGTAACATACAGTAATTATCTTGCACTGTTATTAAATGATTTCATAATGTTTTCAAAACTCGGTGAACATAAGTATTAGCAGCACTAATTTCGCAAGTCAAATAATGACACAAACTATTCCATTTACGCCTGTGGGATTTTTGGATAAAGAAGATGAACTCGATCTGTCTCCGTTACACTCGCTTAGGATATTTGGAAACACACAGAAACTGAAGGGCAGTTTGCTGCATCTGGGACAGCTGTTTACTGAGGCCACACAACTTGACTGCTCTATTTAAAGGCAAGTCACTGGGTAGTTACCCTCCCCACCCAGAACATCTCTAAAAAACACTGTGGACCACTTCATACCTTTTTTCAGGAAGTGGTGGCATCCACATCTGTGAGTTTTTTGCAGTAATACCGCAGAATTACTGTTATTTAGTTACCTCCTATGAGATGTTCTCTCTATACAGAGCAGAAGACTAATAAGTCTCATCAAGGCAATAAACCTGTCAAACAAATAATTGGAATGGCTGAACTACAAGATCGTTTCATGAGTTAGAATGAATTCCTTCCTGCAATACAAATTAGCGTGATGAGAAAAATACTACTTTAAAGCTTGTTACTCTGAGAAAATGCAGAATGAGAAAATGTTCAGGTGGAAATCACTGACAGCAATGCTCCTTCCTGTAGCTGAAATAATGGGTCCACTACAGCACAACAGATGTCCAGAGCTCCAAGCTTCAGAAATTTAGTTCTAACCGAGATTCCACCAGACAAAAACCTAGCAGCAGGATATTTCAAGCATCTAACTCTGATGACAGCCCTCTTGCACACACTTTGCTTTCTGTGATTTTATACCAGTCTACAGTAGATGTGCATGCACATATGATGTTGTAGGTATGTATGTATGTAAACATATGCTTGGTATACATGTTAATGTTTTGTAAGCTTTTGTGTACACAGAGACATCTGTATGACAGAAAACAGGCCTTGAGGAGGCAGAGTAGATGAAGCATTACTTGAGAAAAAAGTCTTGAGCACCATGCACTATTAATGGCACCAAAAAAAAGGCTCTTACGGGGATGCTCAGGGATTAGCCTTGTGTTCTTATGCAAGGATGGGCTTCCCTGTCTGACAGATTAGAGTTCAGTTAGGGTGAGCTGTCACTTCTGTGAAACGTGGAGTACAGAGCATCACATTTTGTGAGATGTTTCCTTCTTTATGTTATCTCTTTCAGACATTCCTCCTAGGACGCTGTATCATGACACGCAAGAGCAAGATAGCACGCAAACATCTAACTGTAGGGATCATGCTTGCATAAAACATCTGTAATGGGTTTCACCATGAGAAAAACTACATAATTGGTATCTCATAAGAAAACCCCCTACTCTGACCTTGCTAGAGGGTTAGCCAGATAAGGCAACACAGATGTTCTACAGAGATAGACCAGAATGAAACATCTGCCAAAATGCAGCAGGTCTGCAGACATGTATTGGCAGTGGGTCCATGATTCTGATTCACCTCAGTTGAACTATTTCATCCAGACTGGAAAGCAGACAGAAAGACTCTGACCTGCTTAAGGATACAGAGTCATTTAGGTTCTTAACTTCCCTCCCACTGCCTGGGACCACTGGAGTTTATTTCTCATGTAGTCTCTCAAATTGAGATTCTCCAAGAGTTGTAAGGTGCTGTACCGAGTCCCTGATCAGCCTTCAGTCCTCATGTGTCACACCATATGAGCTGACAATGACTTTGTAAGAACCAGGTTGGAAGCACTAAAATTCTCTCACAAGTAATAACTGGTTTAATTTCTGATGGTAACAGCTATAATACAAACCTCAATGACTGCTTACGGTTCTGAAAATTGTGTATTGACATGTTGCTCACACTACATTGAGATCTAATGAAGAAAGAAAAAACTGAAGGTGTGAGCATTGCCATTAAGTATGCAGCAGTCCTTCATGCCTACAAGTAAATGAACAAATATATCGGCTGGGATGAGTAGTCGTAGTGACATCTGGCACGCAGCTCCATTACATCTTAAAAATAAACTTTTCCAAGTGGCCCTAGCTGATAGCAGCTGACTGGTTTCTCCTCATTTTGCACTAAAAACACCTCTAGAGGAGGAATTTGGAAGAAGAGAAGGAATTTGCCATTGATTCTTAAACACACAATCCAGGTCAAATTTCTGCTCAGAAGTTGCATGTTAAAAAAGTTGATATGGGTGAAGGGTACTTTTGGGGTCTGTAAAGAAATAAAGGTCTGAAACATGCAGGACTGATCTCAAGCCCTTTCCTCTTCCTTTCCAGTTCCCAGAAGCACTAGAACTGTTCCCAAGGCACCTGCTTACATAGGCTTTGCAGCTTCTGGTGATCCCAGTTCACTAGAAAAATGACTTAATGATCACACACCCTCTGAGACTTCTTGACTTTCTAGTCAAGCAGTGCACAAAAGTACTTGTGACACGTAGGCAGGTACCCAAATACTGTAAGCTAAAAGCAATCAGTTCCTTGATTCATGATTCAGAAAGGTCAGTGCATTGCTTCGGCTGTACTGTACCGTGGACCTTCAATCCATGACTGTATACTCGTAACATGCAATACTACTCTGGCATAGCTAACGTTACATCTTCGGAGCTGGGAAACCTAAAAATAGCCCAGTGGCAGTGACTTGGATTAAAAGTTGTGCCTTAAGGACAGCAGACCTGCGTGTTTCTTCCTCAGTTTACACGCTGAGGCAGAAGTGTAGGAAAAGAGCAACTCCGAACAGCTCACTGCCAACTAAGCAGTACTTATGCATCAGCTATTGAATAACAAATAAAATTAATTGGTTTGTTTAGAGCAAGTCCTCACTCAAGACAGTTGAAGCTTCCTCATTAATATTTACAATTATAGGAAAAATTGGGTAATATATTTGATTACAACTACTGAAAGGCTCCCAAGAGTGCTAGTATCAAGGTGAATACAGTATTTTCATTTCCCTAGGTCTCATCATAATTTTAAAGTTCTACTATGATTTAGTATTTGCGAAAGTGTTGGATTTACTTGGGACACTGCATTGGATTTCACTATTATCTATAACTCAGCTGCAAGAAGAGAAAAGGAAATGATTAGGAGATTCATTCACAAGCAGAAATTACCAGTACAGCCTTATACCATAGTTGCAATTCACTTCTTTCAGGTTCTACAGCTAAAATATGGTATTTTAGCATTCTTGTTGTAGAATTAATTGCTGATTGACTTCTGCCATGTATACACTCAAACACATGATCAGAAAACACAGAATACAGTGCCTACTGCTGTGAGCATTTCCCATTTGAATTTCAGGTTTCAGTTCAATTCTGAAAAGTTTTCTGGGAACTTAGACAGAGAGCACATTGCAAATATTTTAGAATCATAGAATCACTAAGGTTGGAAAGGTCCTCTAAGATCATCAAGTCCAACCGTCAACCTAACACCACCGTGCCAACTGGAGCAAAGTCACTTCCTGTGGTTTTACAGCTCTGAGAAGTCGCTGCTTAATTCTGTCTTTTGAAGTGAGTGAAGCAATACACGTCCTTACAGCAGACTATAATATAAAGTGTTTAATATGATAAAATAATTACCCTTAATGAGACACTCCTTTGCTACAAAGTTCCTAAAATAGGATGCATTATTATGATTTAACAGTTATCAGCACCATTTGATTCACTCACATACGGAAGGTCAGGTCCCAGGATTCAAGAGTGGATGAACTTGAATTTGGCATTTTATTCCTAGCAATGCTTTTATCATGCAATTTTTTTGCTTTTATTTAGCGTTATAGACATTTTAAAGATGAATGCCTACAAATACTTGAACTTTTACTATTATTACAAGACAGTGGACATGAGAATTAAGAAAGCAACAGCAAGAACTGAAGGAGAAAAGACTAAGCAACAACTGGAAGAGGAAGTTCACTGTTTGCTTGCTACACACAAGTCCAAGAAAACATTCCAAAAGACTGTGAGGAAAGAAGAGAGAAGTTATCCTTCCATCTAAGGGAAGATCATGGAATTTCTGCAAAGAAAAGCATGTTTATAAACATAGGAATGCTGACTTGCGGTTTCCTTTCCATACACCATTTCTACCAACTAGCAACTGTTAAATATGAAGGGGATTCACTCTGGGAATTGACTGAGCCTTTAGAAGTGTATTCGGGAACATAACAGCTATCACATAACCCAAGAAATTCAAAGACCATACTACAAGAACAGAAACTGAAGGTTAGGGGGTAAGGGTTTTTCTAAGCATGGGTTTTTCTACAAAAATTAACAAGAAAGTAAACCCAGTCAGGTTCTAAAGCTATCAAAGATTTTAACATCATTTCTCCATTAAAACATCATTGTAAGAAACAATTACATAGGTCATACATACATCATTACAACCTGAATCAAGAGTTATGTCTATAAAGCTTTAGAGAGATCATCTAAGAGCAGAGAAGAAAACATTTTCTTCTGTGAAGATACATCAGTCACATAAATTGCAGTTCGATTTTTGTGTAAAAAGCTGAACTTTTATTTTGCATCTTTACTATGCTAAACAATATAGATGGGAGATCATTTTAAGAAGTCTTGTTATTCTAGTTTTTCCCAGATACAGGCAAAAGCTTTATGCTATATATTCTTGTATATATATATATATTCGTATATACATTACACATAATGTAATGAAAATACATTTTGGGGAAAGGCCTTTTATTTAGGGGAAAAACAATTTCCAATTTTTGAACATTCTGGTAGCTACCTGTGTTACTTCAGACCAACAGTATACTTATTGCTTTGGTTCAGAAAATGTGTCATGTGTAACAACTGCTTTCAAAGAGTTTTATCTAAATATGCATTTTACCTTTCTTACCAATTTTTACTGTACTATTACTACCTGTATTCTTCATTGGAAGAACTCGTTTTACATACTGTCAAACAGACATTAACACCTAGAATTGCTGTTCAATTTACTTCAGTGGTATTAGTTATGAGCCTGAAGATTCTTAATGAATGGATCTACTTTGAGTGCAATTACTCACTTCTTAAAGATTATTCACAAACAATGATCTTATTACTTCACTTTGCGCCTACTACCACAGATAACTCATTACTGCATATGGGACAGCTCATAGAAGCAAGCGATACGGGCTGTGGGAAGTATTTACAGGATTATATTCCACTGTCTTCTGTAAAACATACCAGTACATCACATAATCTCACAGTTTCTCCTTGTGACTGCTGCATGGTGTCTAACCAGGAATTTGGTACACACACATTACAGCTAGACTCGAATGCAGACACAGGAGTGAAACGAGCACAGTCAAGTCAAAGACAGCTCTATTTAGCGTAAGGAAAGTAGGTTACCTAGTTAACTGCATACAAATGAAGCCATTAAGCGTGCTGCCAGGTAGATGCTGTGCACTGTAATTTTCAGTAGGAAGTGGGATACTGAAGGATCCACCCTTGCTTCACAGAGATCTGTTCAAAGTTTTTTTTCCAAAGAATAATCAGTTTCTGATTCACTAATAGAGCTACTGAGAATCTTTCTACTTGCATCTCCTACCCTCCCACTCTGAGAGCTGTGTCACTGCCTATCTGTCAGAGGATCCCTGTCACAGATGTTCTGGTTCTGCACCGACTTTTCCCATCAAAAGCATTCTTCCTACTGACATTTCTTTAGATTATTGTATGCTCCTGCCATTTTTTTCCCCAAGTTACCAAATACAACTCAATTTCCACAGTCTTTCCAAACTTATGCATGCACAAAGTGAACATGTAATAGTTTTGTTACAGTGTGAGGACCCAAACCTGTTTCCTTTGGGCTCAGTAGGAGCAGAATGACAGCAGGAACAGACTCACATGTATTTCGTGAAAACATGCTCCTTTTTTTTTTGTACTCTGAATCATTTATCTTATTCCCCATGACAGTTAAAATGAACAGGCATTCAGCTCCTGTAGCTCCTCAGTGCTTCAGAAAAACAAACACTAACAAGTCAGAATACCTTTTTCCTTTTTTTTAATCACATAAATATTAATGTGGATGGTCTTTGTAAATTATACATGGACCTATGTGTATTTATCTGACTGAACACTTACAGCTGACCACTTAATCTTGTTCAGTATACTGTAATTAAAATACAAAGTCAAATTCTTAGTGCCATGCTGAATGTCCGTTATACTACATTACCTGTAAAACCTCGTATTTTTAGTAGGCATGGATCATTTGTTTTCAGCACCATTCCCTAAATGACATTGCCAACAAAACACTTAAGAAAAATAGGGCACTTGCTCAAGCAAGTTAAATCAGGCAGTGTCTAGAGAAGGCAGCAACTTAGAATGTGATTGTTTCTGCTGTCTGAAGGAAAAATAGAGGCACATTCATTGTAGCAGGGTGATAATCTCTGCAAATTCAGCCAGCAGAAAAACTACACTTAAAGACAACCTACAAAACCATTGTGGCAACTGTGGCTTGGATTCCATCTGTCCATCAATACTGGATTTCTTTCAGTAAGGATTACTAAAAGGTTTGCAAGATTCCGTGCTTAATTTCACCACACAGTACAGTGAACAGTGAGATGCTGTGGAACGGCTGCCTGCTAGCAAACTTCGTAGGAATGCATCAGATATATTATCTTTATCTAGAAAGCCCAATATCAAGAAATATCAGGAATAATGCTTTTTTAAATTACAGGAGAACAGAGAGGTATTTTCTAATCATTCCTCTATTTCTGTACTAACCTGGGAGCATATTGGCTTCAGAAATATGAAATAATATTTTGATAACCAACAAAACTATTTCCAAACTATTTCTACTTCAAGTTGTTAACTGTAATCCTTTGTTATTTTATGGCCAGTTTCTTTCTATGTTGTATTTTGCCTCCTCTTTTAACCATTTGTTCAGTAGCTCACGAAGAGCTATGCCTAAAATTGTTCTTGTCAAACAATCATCATTTACTACTTTTCCTCCACAGCTGAGCCCTCATGCAAATCCTTCCAATTTAAACAAAATTAAAGCAATTTACTTTTCTGTAGTTTAGAGTAGGGTAGCTCAAAACTGCCCAGATAAGCTTAGGTTTTTGGGTTTTGTGGGTTTTTTTAATGGGAACTCAGTTTTCTTCTAGTCTGAAGAAGCTGTGTAAGTGGATGGATAATCAAGGGCTAAATCCTGATCTTCCTGAAGTCAAAACACCTTGATATTTTTTTGGCTTTAAAAAACCCTACGGCCTCAATAGCCATTTCAGCAGCAGTGTCAGTAGCAGTTTCTCCCCTCCACACACAAAGATGAGGTCTCACCTGACTTGTCAGTAGAATCATCAAACTCCACATTGAAGGAGTGCCCATTGTTGACTATGTTCCTAGCCGTGCCAGCATCATAACTGAAGCTGAGCGGCTTCAGAGATGGGTCGTACTTGGCAGACTTGCTGCTAATAGCAATAGGGGACTGGCGCTCTCCATTGGCGATGGGGAAGTGCTCATGCCAGTGAGCAGGTCCTGCAAAACACCATAAAGCTGCTCAGTCAGAAAAGACACCAAGCTCAGGGGATGCAAGTGATAACCCTCACTCTAAAAACCGGGATGCTTTAACACTGGCATCAGCCTTTGATACATGTCCCATCTGTGCAGGCTGCCGATGCTGGCAACACAGACTAGGGTAAATCCCCCCTGGGGACCAAGGCAGGGACACAGCAGCCCCTAAGCCTCGGCAGCTAGAGTTTTACCAGGGCGCCCTTGCAGAGGCCACCCCGTCCTGCTGGAGCAGCGCTCCATCCTCCCCACTTCCTTGCGCTGTTCCCCAAGTAAAGGAATGACAGCAGGAACCCAGAAGATGCTCCAGGCAAACCGCGCGGTGCGCCTGGCTCGCTGCTCAGACGCAGGTGGCATCTCAAGGTTAAAAGCAAAAAAAAAAAAAAAAAAAAAAAAAAAAACCCCACCCAGCCCCCCNGCGCCACCGAGCTCCCTCCCGCTCCGGGCAAGGGCTCGGTGCGACGCGCAGCGGGCACCTCCCGGGCGCTGCTCCCGGGGACCCGCCGCAGGTGTCCCTCGCGCCCGCCGGGCACTCACCGTCCTGGCTGCCGTATCCCCAGTGGTGGGACATGGTGCGCTACCCGGCTCCGTCCGCGGAAGCTGCCGCAGTGCCGCGGCCCCGGCGGGCTCTCAGGGGTTTTTATAGGCTCCCGCCAACTCCATGCCCTTCTCCGCGGCCGGAGGAAGGGGTGGGGAGCGCGGGCGGGGACGGAGGGAGACTCCGCCGGGGGCGGGGAGGGCGGTCCGTCATAATCCGCGATCAGCCCGTGCTGGCGGGCTCGGCCGGCAGC
>VWZZ01003992.1:220965-239498 GCA_013399095.1 Psophia crepitans
GGGGGGGACGCGGGCTGCGTCCCGCCCCGCCAGGAGCGGTGTTGCGGGGGTGCGCGGCTGGGGAAGGGGTTAGCGGGACTCGGAGGCGGAGATCAGCGCCCTTAGCGGAGGGGGGCTGCGGTCAAGCCTCAGGAAAATGAGGATGTTGCTTATTACTTGGCAGTGTGTTTCGTCTGAAGGCGGCAGGTAGAGCTGTGCTGGTGTTCGCTTCTTAACACTTAGGAAATAAACACCGGGAGAGCCGCTCACCTACTGCTGGCGAGGGTGGGCTGGCGAGATTAAAATTGAGCAATGCATGTTTTAGATGGTTTTGTGCTGCTCAGCACTCCGGTGTTTCGTGGCAGGACAGGAGGGACCAGACCTGGACAGCCCCTTTGCAAACGGCCGAGTTCGGTTACGTGCCGACCGTCCTTGTCCCCGCGCCGCAGCGGGTCCGTCTGTCCCCGTGGAGCAACTCGTACCCAAGTGGGTTTGGAAATGATCCTTTTTGAATGTTTTTCTGTGTCCTCTTGCTCTGAGCAATTTTTGACATGGGAATGACATTGTCAATGTAATATTAGTTTATCCCATTTTCTTAATAAGAGGCTTTATTCAAATACGGTTTTAATTTTATTCTGTTGTGATTCAGCCACAGAGGTCCAAGTTCTGTTGTCAGTGAGGGTATTGTAAATCCAGAATAACAACGCCAGCATGACTCCATCATTTACATTCAGCGTCGTAAAATGTATGCCATTTGTTTTTATTTGTTAAGGGGGGGAGGAACTCTGTTCGTACAATGTGGTTACTGTTGCTAATAGCGAGAGGAACCAACTGGGAAACTGCTTATAAAAACTACAGGCATTTCTCAGACCCCTTTGCGTATAAGCAGAAAATATTTAAAGGTTATTGCTGATTAACACGGTGCGTGTCCTCTCACAAGCCTCTGCTCGAGATGGTTTAGCGACCAGAAAACGGAGATGTCAAGGCAAAGCTGTATACACAGAAGTTAGAAGTGGCTGTGGTGTTCGTGATGTAGAACAGCAAATGGAAATGTGTGTTAGAAATTACTAGGAATTCCTTGTTTGCTCATTATAGATACTTTCCAGCAATCACTTTTAAATCTGCCAGTTGTGCTGTGCATGTATGTTGACAGTCCCTCACACACACATACACAAATCCATGCAGGTAAGAATCCTTGAAGAATAAAGCAGAAACTATGCCTTTCTGTTGCAGGAAGAAATAAGATTTCTGTACATTTCAGAAAGCTTCCTTCCATTTAATCTTACTATAAAAAAAGTCGTTTCAGCCTGATTCCTCTGCACTCTCATATGTCATGTTTCCACTGACGTCAGAGGGAGCACCACATAAAGGACAAGTACAGGATTAAGCATGACACAATGTTTGGCATGGTAGGCTTCCTAAAAGATCTCCTTTGGGTTCTTACCAGGGAAATGAAGTCACTCAGCATCACCACCGAGGGACTGGGATTTTAATTATATGAATCTTCACTTTATCACATTATTTCTATCAGCAGGTATGCTATGCACACACAGACATCTGCAAATAGAAAGCCTATAGTTCTTAAAATCAGCACCCATTTTCTTTGATCTTTTAGCAGTTAGTCCTTGCAAGCTTGAGTCCATGCAGAGGAGCTGCTCTCGAGAGCCTGGCATTGACTGGGGATCGTCGGTTCCTGCCTGCATCAGCTCCTCTGTGACCATGGTTTTATGGCAGAATGCAGTGCCTTGAAGAAAGCAATAAGCTAGCCTTGAGAATTTGGACACTGGAAACAGTATAGTCCACGTAATAATGCATGCTGGTGAACCTGCTTAGCAGTGACAAAGCCAAGGCATGTTAGCAACAGCAAACGCACATAATAGACATCACTGCGGTACCTGCGCTACCTCAGGCATCTCACATAAATCCACACTGTGCTCCGTAAACCTGCCCCTCTCTGCCAGAGTTCTGATGAAATGGGTGGAATGACGCATACCAGTAAGGCCTACTTGCACATATAGAATGTGTAGGAGCAGTTCCTAAAGCAAATGTTCACAAATCCTGTGGCGACAGCAGCATTATAAATACATTCCAGGCAATACAAATACAGGGAACAGATTAGATAATTACTGTAGCCATTTGATTACTCATGACTCTGACATTAACATTTTGGGTAGAAAAGATGTCAGTGTTCTTGCCTCTCATTTCTCTCATTACTGGTACCACATCTTGTGAGGGTTTTTAGAAACTAATAAAACCAGATACCTTTCTTCATCTCTCTTCTGTCTCACTGAGGGAGATCGCACCTGAATGTGGTAAACAAATGTGTGTTTCTCGATGGGATGGTACTTTTGAATTGTGTTAGTAAATACAAGTGGAAGCTGCATCAGTAGCAAATGGTTAGTTCACTCAGATATCTCCACTCTGTTCATGGTACTCATTCCTGGGCCAAGGACGGTGCAAAGCCTATACATCATTTAGGCCTCATTTGACTCCTGCTTTGGAAGCTAAACATGTCACAGCACATTGTTGACACAGGAAGGAAAGCATCTTATTTGTGTATGATTTATGAAGTTTCCTGAAATATATTTTTTATGATCATTATTATTATTATTATTATTTGTGAAGCTCTGCAGATGTCGATACAGATGGAAAAATGGCACAGATCCTTCCATATCAAAGGTTTTTTCTCCTAAGTAGTCAACTGCCAACTGCTAGGAGTGTTCTGGCTGCAGCAGTAGTGGCATATCAAATGTGCATCAACCTGCAAGATGGTTTCAGCAGAAGTGCATACAACGATCGTATTGTAAATCCACGTTTTATTACGAAAATAATATTTGGTCCGTCAGTGAGGTCAGGTTAGAGCCCGCCCTTCTATTACAAAAATGATGCTTTAGTACTGATTTCTAGTGAGAGAATAATACAGCTATCAACCTTGCAAGCTTCAGGACATATCAGTGCAGTAGAAAAAGCGTGCCTGCCTCTCTGCTGACTTCTGGCCATTGCTGATACACATTTTGATAGACTTTGAAATATACCATATTTAGGTAATCTGGTATGTGAAAATGAATGAGCTTGACTACACAAATAAGCTCAGTTTCCAGACTAAAGCTATCTGTCATGACTCAGTGAAATTACACCCATATGATAAAGTTCCTTGCAGTGTAAATCTAACGTAAACAAGGGCATTTTAGTCTTTGTTTTAGTTAAGTCCTGCACCTTTAGGGAAGTATTCATGTACACGCCTTCTCATTCCAGAGTAATGTATTGCTTCACCGACTGTATTCCATGA
This sequence comes from Psophia crepitans, assembly GCA_013399095.1. Lineage (NCBI taxonomy): Eukaryota > Metazoa > Chordata > Aves > Gruiformes > Psophiidae > Psophia > Psophia crepitans. The sequence goes on from VWZZ01003992.1 coordinate 224,234, forward strand.
TGTTTTCAACTGTCTCACAACCAGGCCGTTACCTGTCTGGTCTTTAAAGCTCCAGATACTATTTCCCTGTTTATGTGCTAGTGTGCTTTTCTCTTTACACATGAATGTGTCAGTGATCATCACCCTGACTCCTCACCTAAGTACCTTTTTGCACATATGCTCCATTAATCTTGCAGACTATCTTCTCGTGACTTCTGCTATTGGTGTCGTGCCACATGGTGACCCTGGAGCAACTCACACTGGAAGTGTGTTACCAGGACGTGCATAAGAGTATTGCAAGGCAACGGCAGGAGAGACTCACTAGCGTGACTCAGTACAACACTGCACAGGCAAAGGATTTAAAAGCGGTTTATAAACTAATCAAAGCCATCAGCTTCCAGCTGGTCACTAAGCAAGTCACTTCCTACTCCTCTGAGGACAAAATCTTGACAAGAGATGCCAGCGCTGTTTGGAGATCACCCACATGGTCACTCTTTCTCCTTTAAAAAGCTCCCAGCCGCAGAAGGTTCTTGCTTCTGAGATCCTCAGTGAGTTCACTTGACCCAATGCAGAGCCCTTACATTGAGGAGCCTATGCAGAACAACGCGATCAGCTAGCTTTTTAGGCAGAACAAATTCTGGAAATTCCAGCTTCATGCTAATCTCTATACCCAGACTGCAGAGGTGATAACGCAGTTGACACAGTGGTCAGCTGGGAGTTTTGTACAGAGAAGAACCACTGCATTCATAAATGCCATGCCTTGGCTCAAGTAGAGAGAAGGAGAGTTCTGTCGGCAGCTGATGCAGTCTGGGAATCCCAGCCTTGCAGAGCTTTTCTCTGACCCCAGAATAATCATCCACAAGGTGTAAGTGCCTCAGCAGCACTGTCTCCTGGTTGATATTCTGCATATGATTATCTTAGTCTGCTTTTCTCTCAGCTTTTCAGATGGTCCTCATGTTCCGAAAAGAACAGAAGATGGCTCTCTGGCGTGAGCAGTATTAGTTGCCTCTCAGTCACACCATCACAATATGGCAATGGCTCAGAATTCATAGGGTGAGCTGGTCCTGCACAGGACTATGAGATGTCTGTTGTGTGGCTGTTTCAGGGAAAAACCTGTTCTGTGGCAATGATGAGCCATGATGAGGAAACAAGTGGCTTTTTGCATGCATGTATGTCAACCTGTTATCTCCAAACTCCTAATTCAATGTTTTCTTCTTCAGAATACACCTGTTCACATCACCAAAATCATAAATTATATACGTTACCCAAGATTGGGAGAATATGCTTACACTGAGCGGAATTGAGAACAGAACCTAACTGTAAGGGAGGGTTTAGGTAGAGACAATATAAATACCTAAGTCAAAATGTCATTAGATTATTACCTCCATACAGAACCCCAAAATTGTGAACTTCCCTATTGACATCTGGACCAAACGGTTACATCTTGATAGAACATAAAACATCGTTATTGTACTGGTACACTGACTAAGTGTTGGTCCTGACGAAAATGAATAGACTGTCCTCTCCTTTAGTCAAAAACAGTTCAGTAGCACGTAAATGCTCACCAAACGTTTCAACTATAGGAACTTTAGAGTGAGTGCAGCATGAGTGAGAAGGGAATTCTCAAAAGACAGAAGAGAAATTTCTCAAGGAAACTTTTATAGCTCTCCAACAACAAAGGAAAAGGTTTATGAAACTGAACTACAGAGAAGACAAACAAAAAGGGAGAAGGAGCTAAGAATAAATGCTGAGAGATAGCTGCAGAAGGATCTAACCTTACCTCTAAGTACAGCTGAAAGAAATAATAGAAAATATGTTTTGTGAGAAAGGTTAGCGTTTACCTTGCTATCAACTATTCTCCTACAAATGTTCATACACTTGAGTAATTTTGTGTACATAATTCCATTGGGTTCTCTCATGAGCTTATTAATGCCTTCTGCCCTGCTAAATATAAATCAACTAAATCACCTGCAGTTAAAAAGAACCCCCAAAAAACCGCCATGTCCCCTTCACCTGCATGGCAGGTAAAAATGTAAAATATAGGAAGAGATATGATTTGAAATGCTGTGACAACTTCTTACCTTTATTTCAAATTTAAAAAGACAGTGTGAGGTATTCTATTTTTGTTATTGGAGACCATGGTTTTGTTACTGGAGACCATGGCATACTCTGCTTTTGTTTGCTGAATGTGTAAAGTGAATACACTAACAATGGTATTCAACCAGGCACCACATTCTAAGATTTATTTTATATGAGATCCTATGCTAAGCTCTTTATCTGAGCACAGAAATGTTGCTTCTCATGCTAAGGTGATGTGCTCTTCTTCTGTCTTTGGAAGAACTTTCTACCCCAGTCATAAGGTGTAACGAAAATGCTCATGGGTGGGGAAAAACAACACTTGGGTATGCAAAGGGACTATGGCTGCTCTGTGTGGAGCAGTGACCAAGGGGAGATTGCGCAGGAGCTCTCTGAGTTGCCCACAGGACAGGAGTTAGGATGGAAAGCCATGGCTTTCAGAAAGGGCTTGTGCTTGCGCAGAGATGGAGCGTGGCTGAACACTGTGCAAAACTGCCAAGTGGCATGTCACAAGGTAACACGTACGCTATCCATTTTGTTAGTTTCTCTTGCTAAAGTTTCACATGCAAATGAGCAGGAAATTGCAGAGCAAAACCTATTAATAACAACAGACTTTCACCTAGCATTGTCCAAAAGCCATTCGCAAGAATCTGTGATTTTTGCCATTGATGGGCGTAAACGTGACTGATGGATAGGAACCTGGCCTTCCATCCAAAGCCTTCAGCTCAGGCCTCTCCTTCTAAGGAAAAATTGCAAACTGGACTGGGCAATCCTCGCAGCTGGGTGAATCTGTCACTGAATTGAATGTTGTTTCAAAGTGCTAATGAAACCTGCCAAGATTTGCAAATACTTCATAAATCAATGAAATAGCCACATAATACTTCTTTTTTTATTTCCTGGTAAATAATTAAGCTTTGTTTTGACAAAATGTTTGTTTGTTTGTTTAAATTTCTGTCGAGGAGTAACTTATAGTAAGACACTGAGAAATCTCTTTTACTATATAGAATCATAGAATCATTAAGGTTGGAAGAGACCTCAAGGATATACTTCTATTTCAAGCTGTCAGTAAATGACAACTTCTGCGTTCCCAAGAAATTCCCTGAGTTTTGGTCAAAGGACCTTCAGATTTTTTAGTGTTAAGTATAAGTCTGGATTGTAACAGGAACTAACCCTCAAGCTTGTGTCCCAGACTTAAGCTTTCTGTCCCTGTGCTATTACCTGCTCACTTGTTCTCTTCTTCCTGGGTAAAAGATTGATGTTATTATCCTGTTTATGTCAGCATTGTGTAGATGCCTTAGTGATCAGGAATCAACCTGCTGACCTCAGAAAGAGTGCTTTGGAACCTTTCCTGTTACATGTACGTACTGCTTTTTGGATTTTGAAGGCTACACAAGCCAACAGGAAGCAAACACGTCATCATAGGCTGGTTTGGTTTACATTTCCTCTCATCCAATTCATCTTCTTTTCTCTCATTCCAGAAATGTAGGAGACATACCCACATGCAGAGACATAACTTTTCAGGTTGTTGTATGACTCTAACATACTTTTTTTTAACTTAACTGTTTTAAGGAGGGGAGAGCTACACTGCATTCAGCAGTGATGAATAGCGACGTCACTCATGAAAAGTGAAAATAAACTCACCTGCTTCATTTTCAGTTCTCCTTTCTTGGTAAGATACTTCAGCATCTGGCAATGGAAAATATGGTATTGGAAAACCTGGCAGTAAAGTATTGTTGATTTAAAAATAAATTCTATCAAGTGAAATTGAAAAATGAAAGCTCATTATGGGTACTATGTATGGTTAAGGCTTTGTATTTACTCAGCAAATGTTTAAGCCTAAATTGGTGGTTTTAAATAGCTTAGTACAACAGCTGCTATCCACCTCACACAGTTCAAACCAGTTCAACCTTTTTGCTGGCATGTGGAATCAAAGCAAACTGTAAGACCAGGCTTGTAGATCTAGCTAAACTGTTTTCAGCACAGACTGTGAAAAAGTAAAGCGAAGGTGCTTTCATATCAGTTTTCTGAATTTTGACCCATGGAGCTGCTGATGGCTTCCTTGCACATTGACACAAAGTACCGTGGTGACTATTTCAAATATGGTATCTCTCTTTAAAAAAAAAAAAGAAAAAGAAAAAAGAAAAAAGGGAATAATACTTCATCTCCTACTCAGGTCAGAGCATGACCCCAGAATGTCCTCTGCAGTGAAAAGAAAAAGCAGTTCAGAGCTGGCTGAACCAGTTTTCAGTCATTTCTCTAACAGCTGTCAGGAAGTTATTGAAAACGTCAGTCCCTGTGAGTGGATAATATCATTGTTTGAACTAACCATGTTTAAGGCTTTTAGCAAAAATATATATTGTCTACACTCCACTCTATTACTTTCTATGAAAATCTTCTCCATGCTCGTCCATCCTGGAGACCAGTGATGCAGATTTCACAGTGACATTTCTACTTGCCTAGGATGAAAATTACTGTGCAGTTGCACTGCAAACAGCCAGGCTAACTGATGACATTAGTGTCACCCTACAACATGCCCTGCAAATGATTAAAATACAGTAGTGACGGAAGCTAGCTTTGCCACAGCTTTTCTGTGGAAAAGATGGGTTTCGGTTAAGTGAAGCAGGCTACCTGCTGCTCTCAGAGGAAAACGGCACTTGTCTCAAGAAACAAGCAGTGAGGTAACAACATTTTCAAATGGCATAGGAAACTGTAGAAAAGGATGGTTGTTCATGACTTTTCATGTTTTTAGCATTTTAAGATGTTATGTGAGTTAGCACCCATTAAAAATAATGAAAAGATTCACATCGGAGTTTCAGACACTTTACAAAGTCAGGGAGTGTAAACTGCTTCTACAAAGTTCCTTTTACTCTTCATATCTGTACAAGCCATACATTTTTATTTTTCAGAAGTAGAAAATGGAGGAAAATTAAGAATTACTACTAAATCTGTCTCTGATTTACAGCCAGAGGTAGACCCTACTTGTAGGCAGAATGCAAGGACTTGGTCTTCTACAAGAACAAATACAAAGTAGAGGTTTTGAATTTGGATTGATCTAAACTAATCAAAATTGAAAATTATAATGCTATCTGAATACTTCTAATTTATGATATTTTGGTTTATGACAGATCTCACAAAAGGATTTTTTCACTTCAGAAATCAGTGTTCAGTAAGGTAGCTACTGTTTTCATATTTCATGATTTTTAAAGATATTCCTCACGTGCAGCTCTGAAAATTTCTATTAAGTAAGCACTAGCATTACTCAATCTTCTTAAGGATTCTGACCGGATTAGTATTCTCCCAGGATTGATATATTACACAAAATTCATCTGATAATGCAGCTCACTGTAAAAAAATCTTTCAAAATGTACAAATAACTGTACATTGTGTACCAAATTGTCAGCTATTACAGATATCAACTGCAAATAAATGATGAGCAGCTACTACTTATTTTATATCAAAACATTACATAAACTGTGTTTGCCTTTACATTCTAAGTATCTTTCTATACTGGACTGGCAGCAGGATATAAACTCTTTCCCACCGCTTGTTTTGACCTGAATATTCTTTAAAGAATGGAACTCAAACTGGATTCAGACCGTAGGAATTAATTACATCTCATTGCCAGAGTTCAGAGGAGAAATAGGTCTGATCCCTTGAAAGAAAACACAGATTTATTGGAAATAAATTACTAGCACTGAGAACAGCTGTACCTTCATCTTCTTGGTCTCGTTGCTTACAAAAGCCGATTTCCACATTTCATTCCATTATCAGCCACATGACTTCTGGTAGTCATGATTTTGTCTGTCAGCAGTTCCCTGGGAAAGAGGCTTGGCTGACCAGCTAAACTATGCATGTGGCTTTGTCAGAATGTGCAGCTGACATTTTTTTTTGAAGAAGTTTAATTTTAACATGCAAATTGTTGGTTACAAAAATGGTGAAACCCCCTCTATAATAAGTTCACAGCAGTGGAGACACTTAACACAGTGATGTATTGACCCAGAAAAAGGTCCACGATAGCGCTGTGTAAGCTTTTTCAGTGGCAGTGATGTACTGCAATTGTCAGTGCTGGAGACAAATCCTGTAGAAAGGGATGAAGGCAGAAGGGTGGTAACATGAGGATAAAGCGGTGTACAGCCAGCCTAGAATACAGGGTGCTGTAGTAAAATTAATAAAAACACAACAGTGTTGGTTTTTGACTTCTCAGATAACTTTGTATTGTGAATTAGGACTACTGAGCAACCTTCCCCAGTGGGAAAGAATTAAAAGCAGCTTGTTTTCCTGGAAGACATCACATGCTGTGTCTGCTGAATCCTTCCTTGCTGTGGTCAAAAGCAAGCACAATGGCAGCCAATTACAGCTACCATTTGAAATGTCTATACACAGAGGAGAAAATTATGAAACTGCCTTTCAAAATGCAAAGTAACATGGAAGGGCCACTGACATAGCTGCTGCACCGAATAAAAATAGCTAGTGAGGTTGGCTGTGCACAGTCACACAGGATATGCTTCACGTGGAGAAAGTGCTCAGATGACGGTTGTCCCCTAGTGCAGGGATAGGGTTTTACAATATGAAGCAACAGCGTCCGAGCCGATTTGCCGGCAGTAATAAGGCCAGTCAGCTTCTGTCTGAAAAGGAAAGAAGCACTCCTCAGGCTGTGTTATCTTGGTCAGACATACCTGCTGGCAGGCTGGATTAAAGTCAATTTGTCAGTGAATCCAAATGAAGTTGTATGAGAAGGAAGATCTCTGTGGGAGAGCAGCAGCGTTGCTGCATTCATATGCTGCCAATTTTAAGAAATCAAAAAACAGTTTTCAGGAAAACAACAGAACAATTTCCATAGCATTTATCACAATAAAAAGACCGGAAAAGGAACAAGTAAAAAATAGACTTTTACATAGCTTCCATGAGCTTGTTAAAACCTCTGATGCAATCAGAAACACAGACTTTGAAGATTCCTGGAAAGTCTCTCTTGTCCAAGAGTAGGTATTAATTTTGAAACATCTCCATGATGAGATGCAAGTGAAGCCTTTTCAAGCACTTTGTTGTTATAGGGAACATCAAAAGAGGATGCATCTTAAAGCTTGTTCTCCTTGTCCTGCTTAGGACACAGGGAATGATGATCTGTAACCTCCAGAACAGGTCTTCAAACTCAATTCAAACTGCAAAAGTTTGGGGTTTTTCTTTGTAGAAGGGATTAACAGGAACTGTTCATGCTAATGATTCCCTTACTGACGGCCTACTCGGAGCAACATTTTATGCCTGTATTCTCTTTGGATCAGCTCTGAAAAAATCACTAAGATTATTTGTCAGAAAGTTTCGGGAAAGAGTGTACTTTTTCTGTCCATCAACAGAACTGAATTTTAGGTCACTGGTGAGTTCACTTACATTGTAACCACCTTGAATGAGAACGTCATTAAAGACACACAGGTAATCTCCTGCAAAAGGAAAGAACCATCATTTCCGATGGTCTTTCAAACTCTCACAGTGAGTATGTGGTCAACACAGGATCAAGCACTCTACTAGACTAAAGCTACACCATGCTATTGTACCTACCACTCTGCCAGACAAGTATGAAACCCAACAGAAGATAACTTTTTTCACAGTCAGCATGGGATAATTTATAAGGTGATAAAACAAGCTGATATATGATGAAATCTGGCAGCACTGTCAAGACATTATTGATAATAATTCCACCATGACAGGCAAAACATGTAACACATTTTGACACTTGAAGGACTAAGCAGCTCTTGTTAGGGAAAGTAAGAACATGAAAAGAAGATCTCTAGCTGATAAATAAGAGCTTCAAGAATCTGTGAGCCACAACCCAAAGCTTCATTTAACTGGTCATGAGACATGTACCAGATCCTTTAAAAAGCTGAGGGAATGAAGAATTCTGGGATAGTTCACATATGACAGCAGCTTCTCACTGTGGACATGGCCAGCCTGCGGGTGCTACATGCACACCAAGTGCTGCTGTGACTGGCCAGAGTCATCAGCTTGTACTAGCTCACTTCTTCGCACAGCTAGAGGCCACTCGTGAGATCTTATGCTAGCACAGACTCATTGTCAGTCAAATGGTGCACCCCTCTAGCATGCAAGCAGCGCTTGAATTGCTTCCAGGTTACAAGGAACTTACATGCCAAAGTGTGGCCATCTCTACCCCAAAAGACATATTTGACTAGGTGCAGTTAACATCAATTCATATCCCTTGTTTGCTGCCCAGACAGTAAGGGAGACTAGGATGAGGTGAAAGCCCCTCTGATCAGGAACAGCTTGCTTTAGGACTGGAAAGCACACAAGACAAAGGACTAATCGATAGCATCAGCAGAATAACAGCTGCAAACAGAAGAGCTCTGAACACCATTGCACGTTGTGCAATACAGGGTGTTTATTGCGTATAGACGTGCACAGTCATTTGTGCACTCACTGACCTTGTTAACTCACCCCTTTCTGCTTCGTGATTATTCTTTACAAGTGATGTACAACAACAACAGTCCGACATTTCACCACAATAAAGGTTCTGGGGAAAAGGCTACCCAGGATCCACCGTGTGGTTAAACTGTTTCAGACCCAGGAAGCTACTGCAAGACCAAAAGACACTCTGGACAGTAACCATAGGGTGCTTCACTAACACATTACTGTTTTTTCAGACTGTATAATTTGCCCATTTAGAATGATATTCCAGTGGCAGCATCAGACCTACACAAATAGAGAACTGTGTTTATCATTATTTGTAGAAGAATCTGTAATTGTGCTTACCAAAGGTTTGTGATAATGCTAAGTTCAGAATCCATGGATTTTTTGATAAGTCTATTATATAATGAAAATACTCTCTGTACTGTATTAAGGGCAAACACGTACAGCGACATTTCAAAGCCTAAACAGTCTTAGATACAAGGTGTTTTAAAATTACCCCTTAAAATAATTTTATCAGAATGAACCTAAATTTAAATGAGGCTTAATTCAACATTCTTTGAATTTTCATGCTTGAATATACTTTTTTTTTTTGCATTATCTGTATCGTTTTTGCCAAAAAACTTCTTTAGCTGATAACCAAACTAATTTTTCTCTGAAAGAATTACTCATCTCCTTTCCAAGAGAGCAATAACCAATGACATCCTTAAATCCTTCCCACTTCTGTGTTTGACTCCACCTTACACAAGAATGAGGTGGTGGGTCTGGGTAGCTCAAAATTAGGTATATGGGATAATTGTATCTTGGTCTTCATTAAAACTCTAGTCACTGAAAAGTAGATTTTATTCAATGACTTAGGCGTAGGCATTTCATATAAACTTTTGTCCTCTTACATAACAGTTAGCAAACTAACTTACCTTTGCCAGCCTTGGCTTTGGTCAGAACTGAGACAGGACTATGGAAAGGAATTTGTATTATCAGTCTTTTCACTCTACCTGTTCTACAGCCTGCATATTAATATTTTCATGCCAGCATCAAACCTATATAAATGCTGTGCTCTATTTATCCATCATTACATACCAGGAAGAGTTTATGTAATGGCAGCAGCACATGACTGCAATGACCTAATTAAGAAGGAATTATTTTTTCCTTAAGAAGACAGATAAGAGACGACAGGGTATCCTTTAGTGTTACTAAAACACTAAATAAACTTGAGTGCATGGAATTTGGCTCTGAAACAAACTAAATATTTTGTTTGATTACAAGGTATGTAATAGCTTGTGAATGTGGTATCAATCTGAGACATCTTCTATTTTATGCTAATATTTACACAGGGGATGAGCAGGGTTTTTAGCTTAAGCTTAATATAAAAGTCAGAATTATTAAGGTAATAGCATAGACACAAAATATAATATTTAGTACTGTTTCTCCTAACTGGCTCCTACTTTAATTTCCAGGATCCATGAACTACCAGCTTTCTCATAATACACATTGGTATTAGTATTTCACGTCTCCTATGAGTATTGTCCTTCAATCCAAGTTCAGTAAACATTACTGTATACAAAAAAAAATACACACACTTCTTTTGAAGTATCTCTATCTGTCCTCATTCTACAATGTAGAAGGGCCAATTTTGAAGCAGGCATTGTCCTTTCTCCAAATTCTCCACTACATTGCTATCTCTTTCCCTTAAGAATGCCTCTCTTTCCTTTCCCACTTCGACTCCCTCTGTGGCTTATTCATCCAAACCATCCAGCCTTTTTGTCTCTGTTTTTCTGCAAACATTCAGCAGTTCATCTTGCTCTGTTCTTCCTCGTGATTTGATGAATTTCTGATAATATCAGTTCATGTCTTATTTTTCCAGCATTTTAGCTTGGCTTTTGGTCTCCTGGCTGTTTCCCAGAGAGGTCAGTTAGAACTAAATGTGCATTTGTACCTCATTTCTCCCTTACATTTTCCACAATGTACATGCAGCTTTTGAATCTTCTTGGAGAACATCTAAACTCTTCAAATAAAGGACTTGGCTACATTGCAAGCACTTTTCCTGTTGTCCTAGTGACATCTATACTTCATGCCCACAGCTAAGATTTCAAAGCCTTGATATGTCTCTTGATAGCAGCCTGAGTTAGCAGACTTACTGCATGGGGTAATAAGGTCTGAATTAGCAAAATATTCTTATGAGAATATATCCGAGATAGAAAACTAAAGCCTAGGGGTTTTTTTCCTATACTTTCTCGGGTTAAATGTAAGAGAGAGAGGAATAACCAGGATCAGGCAGACTGTTCACATTTCTGTGTCTTCCAGGCCTTGTACAAACTGGCTATTCATTTCCCCGGACACTCATCTGTTTTCGGAAAACCGTATAGCCATACCACACTGGTAGTTAATCTTCATTTTCCCTCAAAGACTTTCACTATTAATTCTTGCCCTCTCAAATCAAGGAAGACTCCCAACCTGAAACTCGTTGACGTTGGAAGTATACTAGATTTCTAGCAGGCAGATGGAAAGACCAGCCCTGGAAGGATCGCATTAGCAGAATCTCCAGGCATCATTGTGCCATGATCTTGCAACACCAGGTGTAGTTGAGTCTCTACAAGTTGATTGATCAATGACATTAGCAGATCAACATGCAACAGTGTGAGACTAAGGTCGTTAGTCAAATGTTTGTCTCTTACACACACCATGAGACCTACTACAACTCTTCAATAAGGTCCTGTCCAGCGCATGAAGCACAAAAGTCACTTTCTCACTATCATTCTCTGGAAAGTCTGATTTACAAGTAGAGGATGTTTCTGAACAGCAGACTACAGTCATGTGAGATCAGAGTGCATCTAACCAGGAACAATAGGTTTAATAAGTTTTTTCCAACATTCTGCTCCAAAATGGACATCTTACAATTTTGGGGAGGAGAACTGAAATTAGAGATGGTCTGGGAGGGGAAGAACCACCTGACTGTGAATGTTTCATAAGCTGTAGCATTAATGGAGTCATGATCCCTGCTTTCACCAAAGTTGTCTGTTATTTCTGTACAAAAGGTTTTGACACAGAAGGGATGAGAGCATAGTTAATGGCTGTTCTCACGAAGGTTATTATTTCCCATATGGAACACTTAGTTTTAGCTCAGAGGAAAAGACGCAAATCCCTTCCTATGCTTCTTTTCCCTTCTTTACCCTGCTGATCCCCCCTAAGCTACATACTTTCCTACCAGGAAGTGAAAAAAATTTCAGCACTCAAACCATTCCTGCATTGTATCACCACTGTTGTAATTTTACATGAATAAGCACTTTGTAGGTGAAGACAATAATTTTCTAAAACTGGTAAGAGCCAGTGGGTGCCGAAAAACTCAGACCATGACATGTAGGTCTGTTTAAGGCATCACAGTTTTCAGTTCTACAGTTATCAGGCATCACAGGCTTGAGTTGCATGGAAAATGTCCAGGGAGACGGGATGAGTTGAGTAGAAGCAAGATAGTGTTGATCAAGTGGTTCCAAACTCATGAATCACCATGGCTGAAATACTCCTTGTGACAGAGTCTTATGAAATCCAGTCTACAGGTTTCAGAAACTACAGTCTGCAGGTTTCACTCCTTGTTCTTTTTTGCAGGTCCAAGCACCGTGCCTTTTCAGCCCTAAGACAGGCCCGGATCATACAGCCATCGTCACATACTGCAAATTGCGGGGTTTGGATGCCCCTGGGGTTACTGGATAGCCCAAAATTCTGTCATCTGGGGAAGAGAGGGACAAACTGCAAAACAATGAGCTCACGTGCTCAAGCCTTGCTGCGCTGTACAAGGCGTGCTAAACATTTTATCGGGGCAGAAATAAAGAAAGGCTCTGCACACAGGCTACGAATTACTGCTATTATGTAACTGCTATTGGGCAGGCTGCCTGCAAGCCTCCCTTGAACCTCAGTTTCATGAACTTAGCGTTAATTGTTTCACTTTTGAAATTACTTGTGTGTCCTGTTCTGCTTGTATTATTTCACTGGCTACTCCTGCTAGATTTATTTGCTTAAGATCTTTTGTTTTCTCGTATAGTTTTAAGCTTACAATGAATTAAAGACCAGAGTTCATGAAAATTTAAGGAAACATCAGTGCCTTGGAATATAAATCTAGAGGTACCATCACTACACAAAGTTTGTGAGAGAATTCAACACAAATTAATGCCAACAGAAGAAAAAACCCCCACCAATATGCAGATACAAAACCAAGCAAGTCTTTTTTCCATAAAATGCAGAGACATACTTAGTCACAGTTACAGCAGCTCCATTTTCTAGGCTTCCTACATAACTTGAAAACTAAGCAACATACAGGTAAAATAACACACCAGATGACCATTGTCAATAAAAACACACATATATTTGCATTCAGCCACTCACAGACTTCATATTGTGGTGACACCTTTCACATTCCATGTCTCTGTTTCTTGACCTTGAACAAGTATTGAATAGTATAGGCTGTCTTGGGTGCACGCAGAAACTATTGGCGTACAGACCCCATTGAATCAGACAACCTAAAAATAACATGGCAGAGCTTCTCTTCTCATAAACAAGAAACAGTGACAGTAAGATTACTGTTGCACAAAGTCACGGATTTAGGGGAGATAAGGAGGACATTGTATACGTTAAAAAGTCATACACAGGAAATCATGTTATAGAAAGATAGGCATTAAACGCAATGGTTCTATAAAAGAGCTCCAGCTCTTAATTTTCTGGCACGTTAATGTTTGCCGCAGATGACAGAAAAAAGCAATGGCTCGGCCAGCCCCCGGTGCAGTCTGGCTCACTCTGGCTCTCCTCCTGCCCGCCCTGAGAGGCCTCGCCAACAAAAGCAGGGTTGAACATTTCTCCCCGGGCGGTGGGAAGGTCCCGTGAGGACAGCTGCTGTGATCACCTGCCGCGGGTGCTGGGGACTGCGGGAAGCAACGGCAGCAAACCCTTTCCCACAGCTTTACTGGGGCACGCCTCGATTTAGATTAGCTTTAAATCAATTGATATTATACAATGGAGATATTGACTCAGAATTACTCCTGAAGCTACAGAAAATATGACCTATCCAACAGAAATCATTCCTCCACTGTTTGGAGATTCATCTTTATTCCTTGTTGCTTCCTTAGACCCCTAAAGACAAAAGGATTTGGGGAAATGTGTCAGATAGAACCGTCCCTTCACTCGCTGACGCCCGGCAGAACACGCCGTACCAGACCACTGCCGCTGGCAGCCTGGCCCTGCCGGACCTGCATCCTGAGCTTCGGAACCACGGCAGGTCTGTGACTTCTTGGCCGGCTGACCAGTACCAGAAAAGACTTGACAGCTCTTCCGCTGATTAAGATTTTACATTTTAACCCCTGCCACCTAACAACAGTGAGTCTTTCTCCTGCCTCTGTCAGGGTTTATAAGGTTTGTTTCTGGTTTCATCATGGAAATTTAATTACTTGGATACATTGTGCATAGCACAGTCACACAGATTAAGAGAGAGCCTCTGAAGGGCTACAGGGAAATGCACAATAGGGCTGACCCAAGAAGACCCCAAAACAATGGAGCTCAAAGCCACAGCATATTCAGAAGGCACAAGCTCAGCTGCATTTGCCTGTGTGCTGCCTGCATTATTACTGTTGTTCAGATGCACGTATAAACATGGTATATGTTCTATCTCCATTGCAGCGGGCGGGTGACTGTTTGGAGCTGTATCTCTGATGACACCTCTACGGCGAGGAGCAGTTTCTCTGAAAGGGAAGGGAAACGACAGCATTTGTGCAATTTAATCGAACTTCTGTATTGAGGGGAAAGGAAAGATTGTATCAAACATAAACACATTGCAAAAGCCCGTACACAGACCCTGCAACTCCCTCCGTAGTGAGTTCAAATCCCCATTAATCTGCTCACTGCTTCCAACGTTCACAACCCAATTCCATCTCCCTGCACCCCACGTTTCTCAGCCCATATGCTCAGCCATGCCACGGTGGGTGCTCAGTCCAGTGCGACCATAGCCTTCTCTGCTCCCCACGTCCCAAGCCTGGCAGGCAGGACAGGGCAGGGCCTGAGGCTGGGGTTACGCTCGCTGCAGCAGCTGGGATGGAATGGCGCAGTTCGATGTTGGGTAACCCGTGCCACGTAATGGGAACTGATAAAAGGGCAGGATACCAGGGGGCTGGAGCACCTCTCCTACGAGGACAGGCTGGGGGAGCTGGGCTTGTTCAGCCTGGAGAAGAGAAGGTTCCAGGGAGGCCTAATAGCAGCCTTCCAGTACCTGAAGGAAGGGCTACAGGAAAGCTGCAAGGGGCTGTTTACAAGGGCATGGAGTGATAGGACAAGGGGGAATGGCTTTAAACTGAAGGAGGGGAGGATATTAGGATATTAGGAATAAATTCTTTCCTGTGAGGGTGGTGAGGCACTGGCACAGGTTGCCCAGAGAAGCTGTGGAGGCCCCATCCCTGGAAGTGTTCAGGGCCAGGTTGGATGGGGCTTTGGGCAACCTGGTCTAGTGGAGGGTGTCCCTGCCCATGGTGGGGGGGTTGGAACTAGGTGATCTCTAAGGTCCCTTCCAACCCAAACCATTCTGTGATTCTAAGCTTCTATGATTCTATACAACATGTCTGGGCCTAATCTGCCAATCCCTGCATTCACCTCTCTGTATAAATTAAAATACACTCTAACAGTGGCCCAAGGGTGCTGCTCGCAGACGGCCAGCGCCGCTGCCCCCGGCAAGGCAGGCTGCCCGCAGGGTACCCTGACTCCTGCCCTAGGGCGGGCCCTGCGCGAGCGGGGAGGCACCACAGCCCCAACGGCCCGGCTCAGC
>VWZZ01003992.1:239851-250841 GCA_013399095.1 Psophia crepitans
GGCCACACCGCCGTGTGGTCGCTACTGCCAGCAGGGCTGAAGCTCACCCACAGCCCTGGGAGACGCACTCTGAGCCCCCAGCGGGGGCACAAGGCTCCGGGCAGGGGACACGACTCACCACGAGAAACAGCCGCGGCATGGCGATGCAGGTTCAGTGTCACACAGTGGTAAAGGTGAAGAAGAATCCCTTCCGAAGCGCTGCATGAAAACAGACGCAGGACAGTGTGTTTCGAGGTCTTCCATTCCGTATGTCTATCAACAGATGCCAGTTTGTAAGACTAAATTGCCATGCACCATTTATCAAAATTAGAGGAAACCCAACAACACATAACTGAAAATGAGGAGCAGTTGTTTCCCAGTTCTTTTGGGCCCTTTATTCATCACTGACCAAGACTAATGGCATTTACAAAACAAATGAAATCCCACCATTAAACGTGGCCCAGAGACTCTGGAGACGGTGGTTTTGTGCAGGATGCAGGAGCTGCCATGAGACATACAGTACTCGTCCCCACAAAAGTCCATGGGGAGGATTTCTTCTTTTACTGCCCTGTGTACGGCAGAGACCATGCTCTTTACCTGGACATTAAAGTCTGAAAAAAATGCATCTTTGTCACGTTTCACAAAATATATTCTTGGGAAGAGAAGAGAGCAAAGTTTCTTTAAGTCATGGCATTTCACACTAAGAGCATGGTATCAGTGGGATGGAAACTCGCTGACTTGGATCAAAAGCATTTCTCTGCATGTGTTTGTACACTGAATGCTGCTGCAAAGATGGACTTTTTTGTTTGTCGAACTCCCTCTAGTACATCCCTACTTTTATTTACCCTCTTCAATTTCATCACATATGAGCAACTATTCAACACATTCATGACCCGTTACACCTGTCTTCTGTGCTGCTTCTCATCTATCATTCACCATTTATCACTGGCCAAATGTCTGACCCAATGGACCAGTTTCAATTGCATCCATCTGAAAATTCATGGTTTGCGGTAGAATAACTATCGGTCCCTGAAGGAAGGAAAAAAACAGAGTGAGATGTGCGGTCAGTCTTGCTGAGGTCCTAGAGACCATGAGAACATGTTAGAGAACATCCTTGGTAAACAGATGTCATAATGACTCCGATAGAGCTCCCATCTCAGAAACCAAAGACAGAGTTGGCAGGACTGCCTTCGCTCTTTGCTTTGTTTTCCTACTCAAACTGGAGACATCAGTTAAGGAAATAGAAGAAGAAAAAAAGATTGTTCCCCGTAAGAAAGGTTAAGGCAGAGTTACCTAACAAGTCCCTCGCTTCAGCAGTGAGCAGAGACAGAAGATTTACTCTGTCATGGTGTAGCACTCACTGGCAGCCCCAGTTCTCTGTGTTCATGGGTGCCTGCACTTGCCGCTGCCACTGGTGCCGCACACTGAGCTGGAATTGCCACAGCTAGCCTGCGAATTGGATCAGTATGTGGCACTGAGGGACCGGCTGGTGTGAAGAGAGTGATCCTGGAGCGCCTGTTGCACAACCCTGAACATCTGCCCCAGTGTCACCACCCTACAACAGGAATGGCATCATTTCAATTTCTACATCAAAGTCCTCAGTGCTGAAAATCTTTCCAGCACCACTTAAAATCCATTCAGCACTTCAAATCTTGCTATTAAATATCATCCAGGGCCTGCCATTGGATAGTACGTCCTTCAAGGGCAAAGACTGTGTATTTATTTCATGTGTATACAGTACCTACATACCTCCTATAGCAGGGTTATGCCTTGTGATTGAAGGTGTTGCCACCACATAGATAAATAAATGAATGACAGACAACTATCTCTGAAACACTGAAACCAAATATATGGGAAATGCAATGACAGCTCATCATTATTAAATGGTAAAATCCTGGAATAAAAGAAGAATATTCAAAATGCAATGAGCAATTGCTCATTTATAACTTTGCCAACAAGGATCAAGTTAACAGTTTTCAGCTGCCTTTGGCTAATACCATTCTTCACGTGCTGTATATCTCAATGCACTACTCTGATTGGGATAACTCGCCTTTCCAGATCAAACTTGGAAGATTATTTATCATGTGCATTTTATTCTTAACCAAACAGCAGATACATTGGTTCTGAGCAAAGCAATCTGAGCTCAAATCTTCCCCACACAATTCTGGAGAAGAAAATTATTCTTCTACTGCCTCTTTGAAATATCTTGATTTTTTTCTCAAAAACTTCAGTTTCTGAGTTGTCATTAATTACCAGCTGAGGAGAAAGGCTTTAGTTAATCAAAACCTACCTTGCCACAATGTCTGAAACCTATCTGTTAATACAGTATCTCCTAAGGTTACTTTGCTTTTATTCCAGTCCAGTCGCGCTCAGCCATTCAAATCCCCTCTGAGTGGCTCAGAAGTGGAATTTAAACTTGACTTCTCCACCTCTCAGGAGAGAGGCCACATCCAGCAGTTTTGACAGTCAGGAAACAGGTTTCTCTTCATTTCTTCTTTTGGAACTCTTCCCTGTGGATACACTCAATCAAACATTAATTGTCCCCAGAGAAAAAAAAAAAATGAGGAGAGGGTGACTTCTACTGGGTGAAAGTGGGAAAGTCTCTGCTCTGATGAGTATATAATTATATATGCAAAACAGAGCAGGTTTTTTACAGGAAACAGAAACCATTCTGAGGCACCCCAGGTGCAACAATTCAGCTTTCCACCAGTTTTTCTCCCACTGGAAATGTTTTCCCTAGTGGAAGAACTGGAAGATACAGGTTCTGCATTAATAGTGTGCTCTCTGAGCTTTTTGTGCAGGACTAAGCATACTCTGAGCTTGGCACACAAGCCACAGTAAGAGGACAATATCCCGTCTTTTCAGACACCATCTAACTATATGTAGAGGGCTCACAGATAACACTGGAAATGGAATGGATAAGAGAAAACACATCAATAAAGTCCAGCTGTTTCAAATTTTCTACAGACCTGGGCGGGGGTTTGATGGAGGACAGGACCATCAGGAAAGCAGAGAACAGGCTGATTCTTTTCACTCTAAAGAAAGGGACTGCACCAAGCTGAACTGCCAGAGCCCTCCCAAGGCAAAACCCATGCTCAGTGAGTTGATGATAACGTCCTCGCTTCTCCTTGCCTCTGCCATGAAGGTGCCAGGGCTGCATCTTGCCCCTGGTAGCTCAGGAATCACAGCTCAGCTGGGAAATCCTGCCAATAAAAAATAAATCAGCACCTACAATGATAGATTCAGAAAGCACTGATGGAAACATAAAGGCAGGAATAGGCATGATGTAGTTCCTCTTTCTTTGGCAAATACAGTTCAAAAGGATTTGGTTATAGCACAGAAGAGAGAACTCTTGCCAGCACTGACGACAGTATTACTTGGCCCCTTCTAACCATGTGTACTAATCTCAGAGAACTGCAGATTTGCAGATATTTACAGGGCCCCTCAGCCATGCAGTAGGGCTTGACAGAGAGCCCCTGGGTAGCTATGATGTGGTACTCTCCAAAACCTGAGCAGCAGCATCCCTCGCTGCCCCGTGCAACCAACCCAGATTTATAGGGCACACACTCCCTTGGGCAGAGCCACCGAGCCGGCTGGGACTGCGCCACTTCCAGGAGTTACGCCCCTCTTTCTGCGAAACCTCCCGCTGAGCCGTCTGGTTTGATCAGTTTGCACCCAGACATCCTGGACTGCCTTGCTCTCTAGTGGGCAGTCCAGAAAAAAATACAAAGGCACCAGACTAGACGTCTTCTGTATAGGGTCCCTCTGGTTTTGTCTTTTTAAAAAAACATTATTTTCTCTACATTATTGCAGGTGAAATATGACCTCACTAAGAAGTGCCAATATTGTCTAAAGCTACTTTTAACAAATCCTTGCTGCTTATTTGGGATTCAGACAATGGAAGCCAGCATTAGGATTGCCAGCTGGCATGAACCAAAAAGTGAGACTTTGCCTCTTTATTTAAACAGCAGGTCAAGTATCTAAAAATAGTGATTCTTGTGGCCTTGCCAGGGTGTCTGCTTACCCTTGCACAAACAGAGCCTCAACAAGGACAAAATTAAAACTGCAAAAATTTTGAGTGGTATTTGTCTTCCAGGATTGCCTAGGGCACCTGGAAGCCAGTGGCTGTGCAGCATAGCTTTCCAGGTGCTCTCAGCCAGCTTTCTATGGTCCCACACATCCCGAAGCAGGCATGGCATTGCTTCCCAGCTCCTGATTTCAGCTAAACCCACTCAAGGGGAGGCTCCCCGACCACATGTGCTCTACAGCACAGGGATGACCTTTGCTAAGATACTGTGACCTTTCTCACCTTCTGACATGAGTCGCTTCCTGGAGCAATTTCCAATGGTTTCAGGAAGTACTGTAACTAGAGAAATGCTTCTCTGTGCCAATTTCTCCCAAAATCCAACTGCAAATCAGCAATAGTGAGCTGGCAGAAAACACAACTTTTCCAAGGAGGCAGTCATTTTCCAGGCAAATCGCTGGCCTCCACCGGTCCCTCTGGAGCACGCAGACCACTTGCCACACTTACTCTTTCAGTTCTGCCACCTTCTCCTGCTTGCTTGGCTTCTACAGAGTGCACATCCACTCCTCATACAGGTCAGCTGAGAGGAGCTCGGAGGGGATGTTTCAGAGGAAGTCCTGCGATGCCAAGGACTTTGGGTGAGGCTTAGAACACTCCTGCCAGTACCACCACCAGCAGCTCGGGGATTCTGGCTCACGAGGAGGCAGTTGGGTTTCAGCTACTTGCTCTCGTATGTACCCATCAGCACTGACAGAGCAAGGAGCAGCTAGGTTCCAGGCCAAGCAAACTCCTGTTCACATATAACTGGACCACACTCTCCTCTGCCTTCTGGTCATCCCTAAATCTCTGTGTGCCTCCCTGAGGATGCTGAGAGGAGGAAAAGGACATGAGTTTTCCAAGAACATGCCAGCAAACAGAGGCAGAACGAGAGGAACAGAAAAGACAGGGCAGAGAAACACTCTGCACAGAGTTCCAAGTGAAAACCAGAGTTGGGCTACACTGCATCTTTAGCTTAGGGTCCCAGCAAGGTCAAAGCCTACCACAGAAGTAGTCCCTGGCAGGCCAGCAAGCAGCTCTTCTAGCTCCAGGTCAGAGGCATTCACCTTCAAGAGGACTGCCAGCAGATGTGCAGGCTGGCTTCCCAGGTGGGCATCCCCTTTGCTGTCGAGGGCCACCCTCAGTTCTCAACCGGCTCACTGTCTGCCCCTTGGTAGATGGTCCCTGCTCCTGTAGGATAGCCAGCTGCTCCTGCAGGGGACATGGGACGACAGTGTTTCACAGGCCTGGGGCAGATGAAACATCCTCAAAGACAGGAGCAAGTGTGGATGGCTCTGCTTTCATTTGGGCAGGATCAAGGAGTGGCTGCATGTAGCTGACACGGAGATGAGTTGGCTTTGTCCATGACCACCACTTGCATTGGTCTGGTAAACCCATGGTCCCTCTGTCGGGGACACCACCTCTCAGGAGAAGCCAGAGGAGTGGGACTCCCTTGCCAGGCTTGCTCGCCTGGAGGGGTTGGGGCAGCGTGCCATTTTCCTGCAGGAGCAGCAGGGCTGAGGGAGCTGGGTCTCTTTAGCTTGGAGAAGAGGAGACTGAGGGGTGACCTTATCAATGTTTATAAATACGTTAAGGGTGAGAGTCAGGAAGATGGAGCCAGGCTCTTCTCGGTCTCATTAAGCGATAGGACAAAGGGCAACGGGTTCAAGCTGGAGCATAGGAGATTCCAGGTTAATATAAGGAAAAACGTTTTCACTGTGAGGGTGACAGAGCACTGGAACAGGCTGCCCAGAGAGGTTGTGGAGTCTCCTTCTCTGGAGACATTCAAAACCCGACTGGACATGTTCCTGAGTGATGTACTCTAGGTGGCCCTGCCTTGGCAGGGGGGGTTGGACTAGATGATCTTTCGAGGTCCCTTCCAACCTCTATGATTCTGTGATTCTGTGATTCTGTGAATGACCTCGACGTGGCCTCCTTGGAGGTCCCTGGGGAGTCCTACCCAGCAGATGCCCCAGGCTCCCTTGGGCACGTGCTGGTTGCTAAAGCCCCAGTCACTCACCTCTACCATACGTCTCCCATTGGTGCAGACATCAGTGCATCCAGCACCAAGGCCAGGCTGCTCCCAGGGTGTCCCTGTCCTGGTCTCCGGGCTATGGCTTGGGAAGAGGAAGCTGTGGCCTGAGAATCTTTAACTTGACAATGAACAGTGACACTGAAGAGGAGAAGATGCCTGTCCCTCATCATGTGGGTCACCCACATGCCCTCACTGAGCATCAGCTCGGAGCTGCTGAAGCTGAGAAGGGCACACCCTGCTCCATAAGGCCAAAGCCTCCCTGAGGAGCAGACAGCAGCAGGCACAAGAAACACCACTGCTGCAGGGCCTGGCTGTGCTGGTGTGTCCCCGAGCCACAGCAGGAGCCCACCTGGAGCCGCAGCAGCAGTGCACCCAGTCCATCCTGCTGAGGCCAGGAGGGTCTTCCCATGGGACACACTTGCGAGGCTCAGGACAGTGCCTAGCTGGCCCGAGCAAGGCTGGGAAGTTGGGTTCTGGTGCCAGGCAATGCTGCTTGACCAGACCCTGCATTTCCCCAGTGCTGCTCTGTGCCAGCTCCATGCTGTCCCTGCAGGCAATGAGATCATGGGTCGGGCCAGCGCCAGGCCAACAGAGTATCCTTTCTAACCCCGATGGTTGTGCTGAGGGTCCTGTCTTCCTTGTTCACAGGGATGGTCTTCACTTCTCTGTCAGCAATTTAGTGACGAAGCTGTGGCCTGGGTTTGAAATCAGCAGGAATGTGGTGTTGTCATATGCATAGCAAGGAGGTCCCTAAGCACTGTGTTTTGTTCACATGTATGGCTTTCCCGGAATTCTTCATGCCCATATCTGTGCCACCCAGTGTCAGTCCCACTCTCTTGCTTCAGGTCTCCCTGTGCCACTGCTGTAAGGATCAGAAGTGCCTGTTGTCTCTAGCCAAGGCAGTGGCCCAAATGGAAAGGCTATTTCTTGTGATGGGACAGGGAGACAGAGCATGAACCTTGGCAATAAGGTCCAGAGATGGACTCTGGATGGAGTTTCTGCAAGACTCCATATGTATCGTTTTTGGTTTGGTTTTTTTTAAACTCCACTGTTTTAACGACAACTTTGTATTTCTTCACATAACGTCCAGGTAGAAGGTAGTGGTCGGCACTGTCATGAAAAACTAGAGAGGAGATCGCCTTGTCTGGCTGCAACAGAAACAGCAGCTGCCTCCTTCAGTGGGCAGCTGCCTGCAGAAGCCCAGTGCCCAAAACACAGGGTGAGAGGAAACTAACCAGCAGAGCAGGCCCATACAGTGCGGCCCCGGGGGCTGCAGACATGTCCTGCCCACTTCCCACCCTTCCCGGGCTGCTCTGTGCGGTCGGCAGAGAAAACAAAGCAATCCCCCTGCCCGCTCAAGCCAACCCTCATCTCTCTCCCGCTCAGAATTTATTAAGCATGGTAAGGAGTCAATGTTGCACCATACACTGCACTGAAACTATCCTGGAAAGCAATTACTATAAAATTTGCCTGGAGGACACACTACCTGCTATGCTGTCTGATTAAATATGAATGCATAGATTCACACACTTCTGTGATTTCAGTGTTTGATACCAATTTCCATATAAACAGCAGAGGCAGGGGAAGTGCAGAGACACGTTACTGGTCAGAAATCAGGGCTGTACCAGTCAGCATGTCGCAGCAGGGACTGTTGCCAATTTCTATGACCTGAGACTCTGGGCCACTGTTTGCTAGGCTCTGGCCCAGTGAAATGCCTCGCCCAAGGAAGATCACCAGGTTGCCCCAGGAAAGAAACCTGCATGTCAGTCCCTGATCTGACTGCAGATGTGACACAACCTTCTGGCTGAAGCGTAGAGAGGTAGCCCTAACCTTTGCAGAGGTGCTGTCCTTCATGATGCTCTGTCCTATGTCTGTGACTTTCCCCACAGAGCGGGGAAAGGTTTAGAAGCCTGTCTGTCCCATAGGTTAGTAGCAATGGGGTACAATGCTATTTCTTCTTTTCTTTGAGGCTCCAGGAGCATGAAAGAGCTCTAACTGAATGCAGTTCTCAAGTAAGCCTTTCTGGACAATTAATCCTGTGGTGCCAGTGTTGGAGTCCCATCCTGCCTAATGCAGGCAGAAGACCCAGCAACTGGGTCAGCCTGAGATGAGGCACCTGCAGCTGGTCCCCAGCTTTGTTCCAGTCACTTTTTCCTGCAGGATTTTGCAGCATGAGCTGCTCTTGCTCGTTAACACTGGGAGAGGAACTGACACTAACATCCTCGCCTGGTCTCTGCTCGAGGCTGGATCAAGCCTTCCCTGTTTCAAAACTTTGCTGTGTCCTGGATGTCAAACAAGGATATGCCATAATGTACAGTCAGTGTTTACTGACTCCCTCCAAGTCTTAAAGAGGAAAAAATGTTAGTACCAGGTAGAGATTGCTATTTAACGGCAACTGTGGTCATCAGTTAACAGCAGAGTCTAGGTCAGTGTCTAGAGCTCCTCGCCTGGGAAGCTGAACGACTTTATGTGTATACATTGAAGTCATCAGGATGCAACTCTGGGATCATGAATTACAGGGGTTTAATGTAGCATGAAGACAGAACAAGATAGCTCTCCAAGTGGTTTTGGTAATGAGGGTACATGGAGTGCATTTTTTTTCAGGTGGCTGCTGCAGGTTTCATTTGGTTTAATATGGATTGCCACAACAACAACAAAAAAAAAGCAGAAAGACAGGAGCATAGTTATCTGTGCACCAGAAACCTCATTTCACTCGCAGAAAGGGTGCTGGAGCTGTGCTGGAGCAGAAAGGGATTTACCTCCAGAGAAGGACTGAGCCTGCAGCAGAAGATGTGCGTGGTATGTGTGGGATAAACCCATCCCTTCTTAAATGCTTGTATTTCATCACTGGCTGTTGGGCAACACCAGATGGATAATTTTGACTAGACACTGACCTTCCATGAAAGCAAAGGGGGAAAACAGGAATCCAGCAAGTCACCAATGAGGTTCTCTCCCCTCCCCACCAAACGCCCAGTGTTTGAAGCAAAGCACAGCATCTGAGGAGTGCGTGGGTACAATGCTAGACATACTGTAGATCTACTGTCGATACACATGCATGGAAGAATTCATAAAACAAAGGTTCACACTAGGGACAACTAATTCTACTGTCCTGTAGGATGATGCAGAGCACTTAGGGCAAAGTTTCTTTATAGGTTAATCCTAAGGGACACTCTCCACAGCCAGTGTAGGAACACTGAAATTGTTGACATTGTGTTAAATTCAACTTCTGGCAATTGCTTTTCTTATTCAGATAATTCTTGTCCAATGAAATCTGAACTGCACAGTGCTCAAAATTTAAATACTCTGTCTGGCACAGTGGGAATGCGAACTTCCCTTTCTTCCTGTTAAAAGGTGTTTTATATGCTTTTGTACTGTCACATACAAAACTTATCATGTCTCATGATGGTTAATGGGTACTGTTCAAATAAGCTAGGGTCAGCATTTTTGCCACTGCGTAAAAATCTTGGCTCACATTACTATGCCATACAAATATGTCTGCTTATTTTTTTATGAAAAATGGATGACAATGCAAATACGATGTGAACCACAGTCTTTGGGGTCAAGTTAACACAAGCTATTGCACAGCTGTGTTTAAGTATCAGTATTCACCTAGCTCATTTGACTGCAGAGCTGCCTGGAAGGCATTTCTCCATTTCTTATTTGTGGTACTGAAATATTAGATATTTGGAAACTTGTCTTTGCATGCAGGTGTGATCTCATAATCTTCTGGCTGCAAAACACAGATCTGTTCAGAGCCTTATTTCTGACTCAGCTATCTACGTTGCGTAGCATCAGTGACAGATTTATCTGTGGCTCAGACGAAAGCAGAGTCATTACTGAGTCACCGTTGCCTCAGGGACAAAAATGTCAGCATCCTGTCATCTTGCCCACCTTAGTATATTCATTTTAGTATGAAATTAAATTAGAATACAATAGATAAGTGCTGACTCATTGGTCTGATTTTCTGCAGCATGTTTTTCAGCTGGAATTCAGGTAGTGCTCTTTTTTTTCTGTGTTACTATTAGTAGGTTTGAAAGAGGAACTGATCATTCATCTGGTAGCTGGCCAGAGCTGTGCATAGTGCTCAGAAAAACATGTGGCCTGATACAGAGAGGAAAACGACCACTTTACTGGATATTTAATAAATGTAGCTGTCACATTTATTTAGGGTTTCATTATTTCAGAGACAGTTATCTGTCATTCATGTAGTCATTTACATGTGTGGTGGCAACACCTTCAATCATGAGGCATAACCCTGCTATAGGAGGTTCTTAGGTACTGTATATGCATGAAATAAATACACGGTCATTGCCCTCAAAGGACTTACTATCTCATGCCAGCCCCCAGGTAATTTCTAATATCAGACTTTCTGGCAAGATTTTCAGTGCTCAGGACTTTGCTTTAGACATTGAAAGAATGCCATCCCTGTTGTAGGGCGGTGACACTGGGGCAAAACCACTGTCTCCAGAGTCTCCGGGCCACTTTTAATGGTGGGATTTCATTTGTTTTGTAAATGCCATTAGTCTTGGTCAGCGATGAATAAAGGGCCCAAAAGAACTGGGAAACAACTGCTCCTCATTTTCAGTTATGTGTTGTTGGGTTTCCTCTAATTTTGATAAATGGTGCATGGCAATTTAGTCTTACAAACTGGCATCTGTTGATAGACATACGGAATGGAAGACCTCGAAACACACTGTCCTGCGTCTGTTTTCACGCAGCGCTTCGGAAGGGATTCTTCTTCACCTTTACCACTGTGTGACACTGAACCTGCATCGCCATGCCGCGGCTGTTTCTCGTGGTGAGTCGTGTCCCCTGCCCGGAGCCTTGTGCCCCCGCTGGGGGCTCAGAGTGCGTCTCCCAGGGCTGTGGGTGAGCTTCAGCCCTGCTGGCAGTAGCGACCACACGGCGGTGTGGCC